>JAQFXY010001212.1:0-11914 GCA_034693865.1 Ceratophysella sigillata | reverse complement strand
CGTCACTTTGGGGAATACGGGAAGAGCAGGGAGGAACCAAGAGTGCAGAGAGCGTGTTGGCGGGCTCCAGTGGTCATTCCAGTTCCTCAACCATTAGTGGTAACAATCGGTATGGGAGCATGGAGTGTCTCTCAAGCTCAAGCGTACCTCCCGTTACCTGGAAAAACTCACCTGGCTACCGATTCAGTATTAGTACTGGTCCAGGTGATTCACCTGCCGGGTCACTTGAAGCCCTTAGAAGAGAAGCAGCCAGTCTCACACTCCAAGGGCCACCCGGCGGATTCGCCCCACCTGCAAACCCGACCCAAGACATGATTGTCACAATGAGTGGAGGCTTGAATGAAATGTCAGAGAGTAATATGGAGAATAGTGCAATGATGAAGGGTTACGAAGTCAAAATGGCGGACCGAATTCGACGAAGTACTGAGCAAAAGGAAGAGTTTCTACGAAGACCCAATCAGCCAATGCAATGGGCTCCACTCCAGTCTCAGTCCGCCTTGGTAAACTTTCCCAAGGAATTCTATGCTCAGCCTCAAAAGTTTCAAAAAGTTCCTTGGCCTCCAGAAAATCGACTTCCCACAATTAGCTCGACAAGCCCGCCAATGTCCGCCAGCACGGTCGTGAGTGATGACATGACGGTGACGATGAGACATCATCATCCCAACAGTAGTACGCCTAGTAACTCAATGAAACCTACGGTTGTGAATCTTCATAAGTCCCAGATGGAGCAGCTAAGGAACTATAGTGGAAGTTTAGATGAAACGACAGTTAGGAGATTGGAAACTGTGTCAAATAAACTCAAGCAGCAACAAGGATTCCCCAAATCTAGTGTAAATGTGAGTGGTGGGAGTGGGGATGCAAGTACTTCACCGGGAAGTAGTAATGGGCCAACTACGGCTCCCAGCTTCACTGTAACGGACTTTAGCGGCGTTTCTAGGAATCGCCTCGTCGTCGTGGGTAGTGGGAAACTTCATTGTGATCCTCCGCCGGGTTGGAAACACCCCGCCTTTGACGAGACTGAATTCAATGTTCAAAATGCTAATGGTAAGTGCCTGAGCTGGGTTTGGTTGCATTTTACTATCCTATGTCAAGGTAGAACGGTGCGGAATCCAATTCCATCGTTTCGTTAATCACTCTGAATTTTGCAACGTTCTAGCTTGACAAGGGTAGCAGCTTTTTTGGTTTCGGATTTTTTTAATATCATTGAATGGATAACAAATTACCTTTCGGGTTTGTAGGATTTGACTATTTTGGTTAAAATAACTATTATTTTTAATTATATTATTATTTTGCAAACTAGTCCAAGTTGTACCTGCATCAGTATTGCGCCCGTCTCGACCGTCGTATCTGGCATTGCCAGGAGCTTTCCATCCTGCTTCTGGCAACAGAAAAGCACCATTACCACCACCACGCTTAGGTTAATACCATTCCTCTTTTTATTTACTGTCCCACAAACGCTTGGTTTTGTCTTTCACTTTCAGATTTTTCTTCTGTTTCACGCTTGTTTGTTTGTATAACCGTTTGTCTGGTTGCAAAATAAGTTTCATTCTCACTTCCTCGTTCTCATTATCTTACTCTGAACTCGGAAGAATTATATGAGCAGCTCTACAGCGGGTTTACCGGCCATTAACATTTCGTCAAATTGAACCGCGACGAATTCAATAATCAATCAGAGATGGTTATGGTTCCAGGTGAAAATCGCTAAACGAAAACTGCGCCACTTATCAAAGCAACAGGATTGCTGAAATGGTGCTTTAATGAACTCTAGCTAAACTTACTAGGGAAATAGCTAGGATCTTTTATATTTTTTGAAAACCTAACTTACTTGGTAATGTCGCGGTTTTGGTGTCCCGGTATCTGTGTTGAGTTTTTTTTTACCGGTTATAATATCGAATTTCGGAGATGAAGTAATGACTGGTCAACTCGTTGTGAGCAGCTGTATATACATGGTGTTTAATGCAGACTGTTGAATGTTATCTGAATTTAAGTTTACTAATTATAATCATCGTATAATTGAACAATTCAAAATAGATCCTGATGTGATACTACGGAAACGAGAGAGTGATCCAGGTAGGTCACACAATTTTCGTATAATACCTTAATTTATAATACTAGATAAATTAAAATTCTTTAACTTCAATGACTTGTTTCCAACAACAGAAAGCGAAAATGATCGACTGGTCCGGCGTGTGTCGTACTTGAAAGCCACGTCATCTCCCATTGACATGGATCGGAAGTGCTCTAGTCCTACAACTCCAACTAAAAGGTACGACCGACCTCTAGCAGGTTAATCTTAATGTATCAATTAGATTTTTAGCTGTAGAGTAGAGGAAGATTAGCCGTAGTTGACTAGTGTCTAGCTTGTCCATCCAATGACTGATATATTGAACTGGGTGTTGGCTGTAGTTTTAATATTTCCTTGAGCAAAACGGCTCCGGCTGTTGTCACTGGGAGACGAAGGAGTGTTGCCAAATTCAGTGCAGAATTTTTACCCAAAGGTCGAATTATACGACTGAAACAGTTTTTCGAAGATCGAACTCAACCCTCATCTCTCTTCCGATTCCATACTGATAGGTTTGAGATTACTTCTTTTCTACGAGTGGTGTGCCTTAGCAATTCCAAGAATGTCCTTTTGGTTTTTACGCAATACGTGTTCCAAACGCAAACTAATCAATTAAGAAACAACGGGTAGCTTTTATAGCCTTTTCGAGGTAAGTTACGTAAAATGAAGCGAATCTTCTGCAAATCGTCTATTAACACTTTGCCAATTGTTGTATGAATGGTGTTGACAGCTGCTGGTATGTTGACTAATTCGCTCAATAATTTCGCACTTAGCAAATTAGAATGCAGGCTCTGTTTGGAATCTAGATTTAAAAATATTTGACTTCATTAACGCCGATACATTGTTCTCATTAGGAGAAGAAACTTAGGTCTTGATCTGGATTTTTATATGTACGTGCTTTTATAATTTACAACGACTAACTTTTAAAATTAATTACAGTCCAACGGCTGAGTTTCGACAATTTGGGTCATTTCCTTCCGAAAAGGGCCCAGATTCTACAGAAGTTATTCGTGAAGGTCTGGTTCATTTCAAGGTTCGAGCTGGAGATGCAAAGGTGAGTTCTTAGTACATCTTGTGACCGCAGGTATTTTGCGCTAGTGACAGCGTTTCGGAATCAAATTGTCCCGTTTCTACGGCTTAATGCAAATATTTATGTGAATTGCAGAAAGGAGGATTCTACCGCTCGTGGCGTCAAGGCTGGGCACAAATTCGGCGTAGCGGATGTTTGTATTTGGCTAAAGAGAGAATGACAAAGGAAACGATCTCTGGAGTAGAAACGGATGTGATATTATGTATTGGGCTCAAAGACGGAGTCATCATTGAGTACGCAGACGACTATACGAAACGGAAGAACGTTCTTCGGATCAAATCCAGTTCCACTGTTGCAGCCGTACCTCCTCAAGCAACGACCACAGCCGTAGTCGCTGAGCCCATTCCAATAGAAATCCTCATTCAGGCGGATGACCCACTCGACCTCAACAAATGGGTTCAGGTCCTCCAACAGCAGCAAGACAATAACAACTATTTCAATCAGAATTCCAGTCAGGGCGTACGAATCAACCCGAATGAAATGAGCTCACCCCGATCCCTACTCAGAACTCTCCTCACAACTCCGCTTCCCAGTCAGCCGTACGGAAGTGCAACGAGTAGTGCAAATAATTATCTACAATCTAGCCTCTCCGCAACTACGCCGAATATTGGCGGAACTTCACCCAAGAGTAAGACTTGGAAGGGAAAAGTAGCAAGACAGTGGAAGAAGATGCATTTGTCCTCAAATTCCAGCTCGTCCACGCCCTTAGGATCCTTCAATGCTCAAGCTAGTATTCCCGAAAGTGGAGCCACTTTTGGAGTAATGCTCGAAGACTGTCCCCAGTGTGAGAGTAGTCTTGTGCCAAAAATCATGGAATTCTGTGTGGATTTGGTTGAGACGCGTGGCCTGTCAATGGTTGGGATTTACCGGATTCCAGGGAATAGTGCGGCTGTAGCAGCTCTCACGGAAAGTCTGAATAAAGGAAATGAACCTAATCCTGATGTGGTATGTTTACAATTAACTATTTTTATTTGCTCATTACCGCATAGGGCGTTACAAATATGCACTCATTTATTTTAGGATCCAAGATGGAATGACGTGCATGTGATATCTAGTCTTCTCAAGTCATTTCTGCGCAATTTACGTGATCCACTTCTGACTTCAGCAAGTTACCCAGACTTTATCCGAGGAGCTGCGGATCCCGATCCTGAGAAGGCGCTTGACAAACTCATGAGCCTCATCCACAATCTTCCAGACGTCAACTATGAAACGCTTCGTCACTTGATTTTTCATTTGCAGAAAGTTGCAGAGCATTCAGACAAAAACCGTATGGATCCTAAGAACCTGGCAATTGTTTTTGGGCCGACTGTTGTCAGAACAGCGGAGGAAAGCGTTCATTCCCTTGTCAATGATATGCCGCATCAGTGCAAAATTGTGGAGCTTCTTATCAATAATGTAAATCACCATCTTTTATTTGTATTATGCGTTTTTTCTTGTTGTTCATAATAGCAGGGTTTGGCACGCCCTGATCTCCACTGCTGTTGGCCAAGAGGTTGACCCAGGCCAGCGGGACAAAGCTCTTGCATTCTGTAAAATTAACAAACAGCTGCAGAGTGCAAAATCTGAATATTTCAAACAAAAACCTAGTCTCGCAAATGGTGGGGCAATTTATAGTTTTGGAAATCAGAGATTTACATTATTACAATTCTAATTTTAGGCCGATGAAATCTTCAAAGAAAAGGACGAGTCGCCAACACCTGAAGATCAGGAGAATATCCCAGTCCCACCAAGAATCGAGCGGCTAGCCACATCTCCTCCACCGAAAATTGAAAGTAAGTCTGAAAAACTGACTTTTAATGATCTATTTTATGGGTTTCAAGAAAAACAAATCACTCTCCCATCTTTTAATTAGTGTATTTCTAGGGAGCGTAACAAATATTAAACCAAACTTTTCGTAGAGTTGAGTTTAATTGGTTTAGGAAGCAGAATCCGCCTGTATAGATTCTTGTTTCTTTGGGGCGTGTAACTCTAAATAACTCTGTCGTCCTCGTAAATATTGTTCGGATTCGGATCCTATCTACACTCAGCACTCAGCATAGAGAAATATGCTTTGATCTCTTTCCCCTATTAACTATTCTTAGAAATAATGGGGCAAACGTTTGTGTATGTTGTTTGTTTGTGAAATAAGATGTATTGAGATGGAATGTTTTGATTAACTAGGTGACATTCGAGCTTCACTAATTCAAGCAGCTCAAAGGAAGGTTCTCAAGCAAACTGCTCAGCCTCTTCCTCCACCATCCTACAATACTTACGTAAGGAACACATAATTACCTATTTTATTTTCAGGAATTTCGTATATTGTAAACTTTTTTCACTTCAAATTGAAATTCAATGAAGCAAAAAATTCCGCATGTCGTGAGCACTGCATATGCATACAATTCTGTATAGATTTAAAATGAGCAAATAGTGATACTTCTCGCATGACCGTCATTAAAGCCAATCTGTTTAGACTTTGGTTACGAGTTTATGGGGAATTCCTGTAACTTATGGTTTTTTGAAGATTCGTGAAAAAATTTAAAGTTTTGCTAGCGAGGATGTTTTCGGATGTCTTGAAGCTGCTTTACTGGACGTTGTAACGCTTTTAAACAAAAATTCACTGGGCGCTTGTTGAACCTGAATATGAACACTTTTTGTCTTAATCTGAAGTTAATTTCTGTTGGAATTTTCCTATCATGGTCTTACCCAACATTTTTCTGTGTGATTATTTAGGGCCTTCCTCCACATCCATTGGAAAAGGATCGATCGGTTGATGAGTCAGGCTTGATTCGATCGTACGCCGGATTAGGCCAGGAAACGGAGGAGAGAGTAAGACAATTTGAAATGGAAACCAGAGCCATGTTGCACCGGGATGGGAGGTCACCAGGCTTGGCGATTGGTGGACGTGACAGTACTGGAAGCGGAATTAACGGTCAGTTCGGCACTTCACCTGGGCCAAAGCAACCCGAAGATGAGAAATTGAGACAAGAGAAGTTAAGACTGGATGCGGAATGGAGACTAGCAAAGGATGATCTGGAAAATGAAGACTTTTACGATCATTTGGCTGACAATCCTTCAAGTGAGTAATTTGGAGCTTGCAAATGTCGAGCTTGGCAAACAAACCGGTTTCCCACGGTGTAATTGTAATTTCCCTTTAATGTGGTTTGCAGGCATCGTGCAGCACCGGGACCGTGGTTTACCCCCATATCCGTTGACATCTCACAATTTGAGTAGTAGTAGCCTCAGTAGTACAAATAGTGGCGGAACCTCTAACCCATTGACATCCGGCTACGGTACCACAACCTGGCCAATACGGCTAGGCCCAGCTCCATTCAAAAGTCAATTCTCAACCCAAACCCTGCCGCCCAAACCGCCTGGGGCTGGACTAACCTCCCCGAGCGGCACAGGACGTTCCAAAGTTCCTAGCATATCTACAACTCCTTCCCTTGTCTCACCCCTCAGAAAGGTAAATATTAAAAAATGACACATGTGGTTTTTAATTAGTATGTACAATTTCTGTTATGCGTTTACTGATAATGAATATTTTTAGGGGAGCTCAGTGGAGAGGCTCACGTCCACGAGCGAGTACTCGGAAGAGTTTGAGAATTCAGGAATTACTAGGAAAGGCACCCTGAAGCGGCTTAAGAACTACGATGCAACGAGTAATCTACACTACGACTCGAAGGCGTTTGGTTCACTCGACTCTCTTCGTGACTTGGTGAATGGGTCTAAGGAAGATATATCATCCAGATCACCCGATGGTACGTTCTAATGAATTCTATTAAAAATCCAATCGCGATATAAGATATAAGATTTACTTCTAATGGTATTTTCAGTTCTGTCAGTAATTCGAAGACCAAAGTATTGGTACGCCAATTTCCGTCATATGACTTCCTAATGGTATAAGGTCAGCTACGGGTCCGTCATACAATTGTATGTGTTGTTAATAACCAGAAAGTGTGATTAATATACCTAACAACACTGCGCTGCTAGAAAAGCTTAAATACTAAAAATAGATTGTGCCAAAACTTCGATGAATACAGCCCAAATACTAAAACGGAAACTAATTTCAAACTGATAATAAGCTGGTTTACGTGTATATTCAATTCTACGGAATGTATGTACAGAGCTGCTCATAGCAATTTTTATGGAATGTCTCGCTTTAATGTTTTCCTGACCAACTCGCTGTGAGCCGCTCTGTATCCCCAGTGTATGTAACCCATTAATTTATTACCCCATTCCAAAAAAGTTATGATTTGTAGCATAATACGTCCTCATTATTATGCACGAGGACAAAAGCTGTTTTGAGAGCTTCAATCCTAATTGGATACTTGAATTTCAGGAAGTGATCTGGTGACCTCATTAAGCAATGCAATAGATAAAAAGCTCCAAAGCCTCAGACCCGCACCGACTACAGATTCCCAGACAATCCCGAGTAATGAGACAGAAAAAGGAGTCCAGAGAGACGAGGAAAGTGTGGGTCTTCCAATTGCTCAAATTAATGGCGGAACTCAATCTTCTTCTGAGGACGCGTCAAAGAAAGTAGTCAAGATTCAAAGGAGACGAAACTCAATGATTGATCGAAGGAAGTCAAACTTGGATTCTATTGAAGATGACAAGGAAAAAGAGTCATCAACTATTTGCTACAGGGACCCAAGTCTCCATCGTGCTCATATCGTAAGTCTTAACCAAATAATGTAATGATTTATCCTTTAACTATGTTGTAATCATTCAGAATTTGCAGCGGTATTAATCAAAAGTTGCCCTTTATTGAAATACTCCAACAATTCCAAGCGAGTTATTTATAAGCATTAACCATATTATAGTAACTTTTTATTTTTGCGCAATGTTTTGCAAATTCTTAAGACTCAATTTGCACATGAAAAGAACAACAGGGTAAAAATTATTAGGAATTTATTAGTAAACACAGAGACAGATATGAATCAGACGGTACAGCCGGCGACCACTGCTAAATATATAATACCATGCAAGAAATGGACTCTTATCTTCAAAGATGATAAAAAAGATGAATTCATAGAAGATTGACAAGCGTTTCTATACCAGGAATAATAATACAAGCACTTGAAAAAAGTTTGTAAAATGTGGAAAAAAACGGTGCCCTTTTGTAAAAAAGGATTATTTGCCAAAAGAACGGATTTACATTCTTTGGGGTTTGCCAAAATTGTCTGTGCCGTGTCTGCGCTCTATGTATTTTCTCTTCTGCAGCCTTTTTAGCCTACATTGGTTGGGAAGGAAAATGTAGTTTTCTTCCTGCACTTCCCTACATAGCGCTTGGCTCGCTTGTTACACGGCGCATCACTGCTAATCTCTTCAGGAATAGGTTGGGGACAGGCACTGTCGACAAGGCAGGCGGGTGAGAATCCATTTCTCATGATGTGCACTCTGTAGGTAGGCTCTCGACAAAATCCTTGAGTTCCAGTCATGTAGCACATTCCACCGAACGGGAACCAAAATTGGTTTTCCTCTGTTGTATCTGAATCTACCTTAGGGCAGGGATTTAGAACACAGATCGGTCTGTCGTACAAGCCTCGAGATTGTTTCAAAGTCAACCATTGATTCGGAAAACACGGTCCCTGCAGTAATTGGCAAATTTCGATTAAATCCCACGTTGCAGACATTCAATTTTCATATTTAATAATTATGAACTATAATATTAAAACTTTATGCATGCTAAATAAATGCTAATGAAGAAAACGGATAATTAAACCATAAATTCGGTGTCGGTAGGCTGCTCACAGCGAGTTGACATATGATTTACATTACAGAGAAAATTCACGAACTTACAGAGACAGACGGCTTACGGCCAAATACGGTTCGGTTCCCGTAATATTAGTGTCTAGTCAACTCGCCTTGAGCAGCTCTGTGTATTTACTTGATCGAAGGCCTTGTAACATCTTTTCCCTGCGGGCCAGTAGATTTTAGGACGAAAGGTACAATTGGAATTGGCATCTATCTCGTCACATTCACACTTTCCAAACCTTGCGTCTTCGTCGTCCTGAACGAATTTCATCATTTCTCCGCATGGTCCTTGAGTCTGGATTAGCTCACAAGATTGGGTTTCATTGTGGTACAGTTGGTCTTCCGGGCATTCGTACCTATAAAGTTGAATAATACAATCTACTAAGAATTATGCTATACCGTGTACTGTACTTCATCGAGAAAATGAGAAGCGAAAAATTATGGCCAAGAGTTTCCAACTGCACTTTTCGTATACACTTTTCGCAATTGAGAGTGGCTCCGAGAAATACGACAAGTGCAAACTTGCAATTTCCAGGCCTTATCCGTTATGTAAATAACCTTAGCGTATCATTTTGGTCCGAAGTATGTTCCAAATCCACTGGAGTCGCTGAAACTAATTTAAAGTGCAAAGTTAAGGAAAATATTTGCACAAGTAGTACCAAGTTTCTGTAGCGTAGGCCCATACTGAGGCAGTCGAGAGTATGAAATCTAAATGTTGCTTTTGCCTGTTGTAAAGCAGAGTTACGCAATAGTTAGTACATTGTGTCTACTTATGTGCAAAGGATCCAAAATGCAGATTTAGCTCATAATTGCCCCTTCACTTTCTTGTAAATTGGTTGCAATTACAATACATAATTACAATAATTATAATTTGTTTACTCCTCACAGAGTGGAAATTGTTGGAGTGGAAGTTTTGATGCGACGAACGGACATGGCGGAGATGAGTCGAACTCTGTGAGTAACTCTGCGGTGACGAAACAGGCCAAAAGCGTGTCAAATAAATTGAAAAAGACAAAGGAACTCCGAAGACGTCACTCACTCAACGGAACGGCGGACATACTCCGGCTCGTCTACGAGGATCACAAGCGGAATAATCAGGAGAACAACCTTTCCACTGATGCCCTCGCCACTGCCCTCACGTCAAATAATATCCTCGAATCTCATGTATAACTCCTATCCCTTTAATCATTGTATTGAATTATAAGTGCTGCTGCGGCGAGATGGCCAGGCTTTTATTTTTACGAGCCGAATTCCATGATTTTCTGATGCCACGTACATTTCTCAGCTTAAGCTGAACTTTGTGGGATGTCTTGAGCATTTGTAAGTTAACAAGTGCTGTTTACGCCAGTGTTTCGTGAATTTGTCTCGTGTAAACAAAAGCCGGGGCCTGTTCTTCGTGAGTAACACTGTAGTAATATCCCATGCTCGTGGAATGTGAAATATATGACTAGTCTCATGCATGCGTAACTCAACTGTAAGTATTTTTATTTTGTGAAAACCCACTCACAAAAGCCAACTATGGTAAATGAAATGCTGCTAATTATCAATAGCATAATTACAGCTAAACAAACTGAACTTAATGTAATGTAACATGTAAGGTAACACAGATTATATTTATTCGAGTACCTTCGTCTTATACAGAGCTCACCAGAAGTGAGTTGTTGATACGATTAGGGTGGATTCGTGAATGTAAATGCGGCATGTGGGGCTCACAAGTTTTTACATTCACGTACAATTGCTGATCAACTCCTTGGGAGCAGCTCTGTAGGTCTGTCGTAATATGCAAGTGTCGTAATTCGTATTTGTACGCCGTGAATGCATTGAGATTATGGAAATGCTAAGTGTTGGTCGTAATTCGTGAAGCTTGAGTTAATTTGGGCAGTAAAGTAAGTAGTGTTCAGAATGCAACTAGTTTCAAGGAATCAGAAATGTACATACAATTATCCTAGACTATAATTAGATTTTAAATAGCCTAATGTACTCTGTATTCATAGTCAAGTAGTTACGAATTACCAACGCTCCCTGTCGTTACAATCAATTTTATTCACGGTCTAAGTTTACATTTATATTTATTTTAGTCTGTGATTGCATTTCTATACATTTTAAATGTCGGAGAAGCTAAACCAATTCATGGCGAAACGAAAATGTAACTCAGCGGCTCTATTATTCTAGCATTTAAGAGAAATCACAATTTAATGTGTGTTCATGTTAACTTTTTTATTATTTTTGAGTAATCTAATTTTTAACCTTGTAACTTGCTACATAGCTATTAATTAATTACGCTCTTTACTCTTCATATTCTGTGATTTGTTTCCTCTCTTCCAGGCTTACAAATTATTCATTTTTTTCTGGGAAATTCCTCACCAAATATTCACTCGAAAAGTTTCCTTGGTTGCCCTTTGACCTCAAACTGGGAATAGCCATCAGGCTACGCTCAGTTAGGTTAGGCGAGGTAAGGTCTCGTGTCATTGATTGAATATTATATAAAGTTGGGTTAGGTTTGTCGAAAGTATTTTAATCGGACAAACCTATTATTGGGAATTTTTGCGTGGGAATTTTTTCTTATGGAAATTTTTCGTGGGGTCATTTTGGCTGTGAACTTTTTGCGTGCGAATTTGTTCGTATGGAACTTTTTTGAAGATCCCATTTCCCAGTACCAAATTGCATCGACTCATATCAAAATTGAATGAAGCTTGGGAAAAACTAAACCTAATTATCGGGAAATAATTTATTTGATGTGATGTCGTATTTTTCGTAAAATATGTAAACATTATTACCGAAAGCATTTAGGAGAGTACTACACTTACCCTTAAGTAACTCCCTGGCTAGTATTGTTTTTTTGTGATTTCACAGTGTAGTACATAGTACATATTGTTTGGTGCCGAAATTTCAATAAACTCTGTACCGCTACATTTTACTCGAATAGGTTTGTTAGACGTTAGACGGTAAATGTAACTTTTAATGTTAATTGTCAATGTCAACCTAGAAGATAACCCTATGCTCCTCCTATTATGTAAGTGTAACAG
>JAQFXY010001211.1:0-11915 GCA_034693865.1 Ceratophysella sigillata | reverse complement strand
CGTTTTTTGGGCAAAATACACGAAAAATCAAAAAAATCAAAAAAATCAAAAAAATCCGATTTAAATCAAAAAAATCGTATTTTTTTGATTTTTTAAAAAAAATCCGATTTTTATGCAACCCTGGTATATAGATCGTTCGGCGATGATTGGACCGCTACAATTTATGCTGTCCAGTTGTCCCAGAATCTTCAAAACATATTTAGCAGTCTATTGGAATGTAGCTGTGACTGGTTTATCATTTACTTATCGATACCGGTATGGTGTGTGTGGTAGTGGCAGGAATTTCAGCCATCGATATCTGTTATCGATAAATGTCCAGTGTCAGTCTACGCGTAGTCTGACTAATTTGTAATTCATACTGGACTAACCTGGTACGGTACATACATGGAGAACAATGTGGGCCACGACCCACGACCACATACCATAAATAAACTATGTATATAATACGACCACGACCAACGATTAACCTCACACCTCACCGACTCAGATCATATTCAGCTAGCAACGTAACTTACCACAACACCAAACGTTTGACCGGTTATCTTCTACTTTCAGTACAGGTGCCAGGAAATCCGAAGTTGAGTCTAATAATCGAGGTCGAAGGAAAAGTGACAGAAGCAGCAGGTCAGCCAAGCAGTGAGAACGTTGACGTTGACCGTGAACCTCGAAGCTTCAGCAATAAAAACCCAAACTACTGACGCTACAATACAACTCACTCTGGACTTACCAACGACCAACGACAGCTTAAACGAGGGTGTATTGAGAAGTCCGTGTCCTTAATTTACGATATTATATGGAGAGACAGACCTGACATTTTTTCACCCTTCACCCTAATCCACAAGGGCTTTACTGCACTACAAGAAAATCATTTAATATCCTTTAAACTATCTTTAAAATTTAATTAAAACTCTGAGCTAGGCAAAACCGAACATTTCAGATTTTTTCAGTGTCATCCTCTTAAAACACCCTCATTCATTAGTATTCCTTCACAAGTAAAACCTGGTAAAGCTCACTCGGTCCAGGCACGGCAGCCTTTGAAACACGAACTTTCTGAGGTGTCGTATGAATTTGCAAGACGTTAAGCCATTACTTAATACTTTCACGTATTTCGTTCATGTCATAATATGATCAGTAGTTCAACCTGGTCCAAAAATTTGCCAGAGTTCATACGGAAGAACTGATGCTAAGGTACACGAAACGCTACACAGTAGCAAACAAAAATCCTGCCTTCGTCAGCTCGGGACCAGAAAGGCGATTACATACACCAGGCTATTACAACTGACTGATATCTAGTGCCAAAGGTACCAATTTACATAAACCTCGATTCCTAGAATTTAAAAAAATATATGCTTCGAACTTTTTTTGCAGTTTTATTGCATGAATCAGTTTATACCGTCTGACTGCTGCGCTGCTGCGCTGTAACACCACTAAACATATGCTTCCGTTCTCCACCGTTAGCCGCGTTCGACCTTTCTTCGTACTTCAGTTCATTTACAATACACGTTTGAAAAAAGCGAAGCTGTGACGGGGGACGGACGGACAGACAGACAGACAGACAGACGGACAGGATCATCCCATAAGACCTTTCTGGTCTAAAAATACCGTCGAGTTAAGTTGTTTGCCTCCCCGGTAGACACAAGCCGCACTCCAACAACAACTTGTTTTTTTTTAAATTCCGGGTTGTAGGATTTTCGGTCTTATTAGCTCTTAGTTTAGATACAGCAAATTAAGTTTTTCTCATGTGTTACATACATGCATTAATAGAAGCTGCCTAGCCTCGGGTGTTACCTTGCAGTTTACTCGGGGGGTCGTTAGCGATTTTCTCTGGCCAAAGATGTTGAATAGTTTGTTAATACGTTAACGGAACTTAAATGAAAATGCTTGTGGTGTATTAATTAAAGGTCTCAGACTCAGACCTGTTTGACCCTCCATACAATATATTAAATTAAAGACACGGACTTCTGGGTACGCCCTCGAAAGACACTCGCCTCGCCTTCTCGTGTTTTTCAAAACTAGCTGGTGGTGGAGCCCAAAAGCCACTTCACACGCACACGTCGTTCATGAATATACACAACAAGCAACACACACGCACACGCCAAGCAAGCATCATCATCGTATGAGTTGTTATTAGGCCCCACCACACCGCGCCACCACCGCCAACAACCCCGGCGCCGCAGCGTGGGCTGTGAATTCCACGCACGCACCGCCGCACCACCATATACCACCACCACCACCGTACGCTTCGTTCAAATCTATTATGTAGTTCGTAGAAGGCGAAGAAGGCAAGAAGGACGCGACGTCGGACTGCGTACCACGTGACGACATATTTTTCTGTACAAGTTGGGCTTATTTTTACTGGCGGTAAGTTAGTTAGAGGTGTGTGGGTTTGTCAGAAAATAAGGCTGTTGGAGGTTGTATAATGTAACAGTTGATATTGTCAAATGTCAAGTTTGCGTAATAGCAGTGAATCAATTTTCGGCTTCAACACAGTCAAGTAAGTAATGAAAGTGTCGTGATTCCATCCTTGGATTATTATCAGCGTTTAGCACTGATTCACAGGCTGATAGCTACTAATTAATAATAATTAATAATTGATGACTTACATCCTTCAGGTCTTATTGATCACTATTTGGAAAGTACAGGGTGAGTCAGTGATAGGTTCTACCTTTTGGAAAATTCCTGACAAAAATCTATAAGGTTTGTTTTCGTGAAAATAAGTTTTACTGAAAGTATCACTCATAAATGGAAGCTACAATTTTTCTCATATTTTTTTTACGCTAAGGACTTTTTTTTGATTTTACAAACAAAAATCTAATCTACAATGCAAAATCCAGCCAACTTTTATTGTTCTAGTTCGTTTCCCGTTGTTGCTAAGGTAAATCGGCCATGTCAACGTAATGCTAATTTTTGATTTTTTTTTTGTAAAATCGAAAAAAGTCATCAGCGTAAATTTGAAAATCTGATAAAAATCGTAGCTTTCTTCTGTGAGATATTCAATAAAACTTATTTTCACTAAAATAATCTTAACAGATTTTTGTCAGGGATTATTCGAAAGCTAGAACCTATTAAGTACCTGAGACTACTAAGACTCACCCTGTAGTTCATCCGGAGTCACCATCTGCTCACTATAAAAGACGTTCAAACATAATTGAATTTTCATGTGGCTACCAAACTTTTACTAAAATTAACAAAAAATCTAAATCTTTCAAAATCAATCGCTTGGATGGATTTCAATTTGGATTGCTTATTGCATTACAAGATGTAGAATCCATAAGAAATTCATATTTGGTGTTTATACTGATTTACAGGGAAGAATATCTGTACCTCAAATGTGTTCCACTTCCATGCGTGCAGGGATGCGTGCAGGGCAGGTAGTGCATGACGATGAGCTGGTAACCATTTCAGTTCACAAGCTCAACCGTACCTTAAAAAGGCGTGGACTCGCTCAAGATGAAATCATACGTATGAAACAGAGACGAAGAACTCTTAAAAATCGAGTATACTTCGCCACGTAAACATTTAAAGCTATAATAATCATTACATTTTATTTATTAACATTTTTAGCGGTTGTTAACTTATTTTAATAGTTATTAGTAGTAGTTTAGTACCTAGTACGTTTATTTATTTGTATACAAAAGGTAAAATTAATATTTTCCAGTTGTCAAGTAAAAAAGATTGAGCATCGGGACATTATGGGTACGGACAAAACAGCGGAACAAACAGATCTTGAACAAATTGCAGCCAATAATGAAGCAGTTCGTCATGATATTGATTCCCTTCAGTCCAAACTCGATGCACTGGTGAAGTTTGCTCAGCAGCAGAAAATCAATATTCCAAATGATATTTAGTTCGGTAACTACTTTTGATTTTCCTTTTTTTGTTCAATATATTTTTTAAATTTTAAATTTTATTTATTTATTATATTTCTGGAACTCTGCAAACTTATTTTATTTGTTTTACTGTATTCTGGTTGAAGTAAGGATTAAGTTAAGGGTCCACGTATCCGAAGTAAATATCCGTAATAAACACCATTTGAAAAATGCACTCTTTTTAACAGAACCTACTCTGGCCTACCCTAACTAAAATGAAGGTTATTTCCACGGAACACTGAAAGTTTTTGAGAAAGTCTAACATAACTAGAATCAACTTGCTTTACAATGGATGTTTAACACAACAACCACCCTAATGGTAAACTATGACGCAACAACTTTATAAAGCAGGCGATACGCGGTTAAAGTTCACTGGTCTCTGGAGGGTTTTGGTTTGGAAAGGATACGATACGCAGAAAGGAAAATGGCCCAGGCCTAGTTTAGAAAAATGCCCAGTTTTCGCAGAATCACGAGATACGTGGTAGGTCCGCGTATTTAAGATTACGAAGCTCACGTTAGGTAATTATTATTTAGTAATAACTTGGCACTATGAATGAGTCGCTAGCTTAGAAAAGAAGAGTTACCGTTTATCAAGTGCGAATCATGTTGTTGTTTATTGATTTCTTAGTACAATGAAGTAATATTTTATTATTTTATGCATAGGTACATGTAATGAAGTCACGTTCGCGGGGTTTTGAAACACTATTGAGCAACGGCAGGGTGAGTGGAATGATATCAAAGATTTGGTTGGTCACTGTAACTGGAATTAGAGTGGATAGAATTTGAATATCCAATTTCAAATACTTTCCACTTATGATATATTCAGGAGCATAATAATATTCGTGGTCACATTATCTAAAAGTTGCGAAGCGCTCGTTCTTACATCAAGTATCGCAAGACTATATCATGAATTTCCTTAGGGACACAAATATGCATAAACTTAAAACAATCCAGACCGTTCCGCGGAAGACGAACTAGCGAGCAGAACGCGACATCATAATTTTTCATGAAGGTGCTCCAATGTTATGGACGAGCGATATAAAACAATCCACGTTGCTAAATAAGTCGAACGTTTTGGAATGCGTATCCGTATCCGCCTGACGTTTTAGACAAATCCAAAACTATATATTCAGAAATTTGTATATACGTATCTGTAGGTACAAATATAAGGAGACTCTTGAGTGGTTTAACTAAAACAGTGAATTTTTGGGGCGTCTTTGTGTCAAACTAGAGGTAAGAATTTTATCGTTTTTGCGATGAATAATAATTCCTCTTTCGGGGATGACGTTTAAACCCTCAAGCCTCTGCTCTGGACTCTGGACAATGAGTAAATTCAAAATGTATGCATAACCTTGGGTCCATTTGTAGGCCTAGGCAAAACATATGGTAGAGTCAAAAATACAAAGAAATGAAACGAAACGCATATGGTGCACCCGCACCCCGCACCCTATGCGATTCATTTTATGTATTTTACTCTACACTGCGGTAAGCGAATTTAAGCCATCCTTCCACCACCGCTTTCATGAACGGGTTCGGCAACATGCCGTTGCTCATAGTACGGTTCGAAACTTACCGAATAGTATTGTTCTTGATGAGTTTACTCGTTTTCGTTAAGATTCTGTCAGATCGTAACTGGAGATTCTAGAAATCAGCGTCCGATTCACTTGAACTTTTTCCCTCCTCTTCCTCCGTGTCCGTAATTTCTGGCACCTCCAGAGTCCCGTTGTGATAGGCGATCGAGTCCTCTTCATACTGTTTGAACCGTCCCGGGGTCATAGTCTTGAAGCAATAGGCTTGGAAGCTGTCCGCGTCGTAGTCAGTCTCGATGCGGATCCCATCATCACTGTCTGACTCCACTTCAACGCAATAGCTCTCTGGTAATTTGTCAAGCTCATCTTCGTTCACGTACACCTTTTCTAGAATGTCCTCGTGATTTGGTTCCAGTAACTTGGCTGCAATCTTTCCCCACAGCATGTCAAGATGTCCAAGGAGAGCAGGAATATGGAACACAGTTTTCCATAGATACACCAACACCGGAACACAGAGACGCATGCATAAAAATTCCTCGGCAATGTTGATCATGTCCAAGAAACCTGGTGACGCAGCATGCAATCGATTCACTTCTTGAAATGCTCGAATAATCTTCATATCCTTCCCGTAGCGTCTCTCCTCGTAAATTTCCTGAGCGGAGCGTTTAGTACGCTTCTTCCGCTTAACGCCCACTTGAGCCAGAGATTTTTCATCTTCCTCATTCCCATAACCATATGCCGTGGCGAACATGGAAGGAACTGGGCCTTTTATCGGCTCCTCAGACATGTTCAGAAGGTCGCACCAATCACAGTTTCCATCGCCCTGACAGTAAGGATTTGAGCGCACCGTCCAAGCACGCTCAGCTGCACTCAATTTGGGTTGGATATAAGTTGTCCCAATCCACTCTTCCTTCAAATCAGGAATCGGTGATGGCTGATTGGCCTCAATATCAATTACCACGTCCTCATCTTTGGAACGCGGGGCAGGACCAACTTTATTTCCACGGGGTTTTCGTAATTCGGTTTCGGGCATTTTTCTAGGAAGCATTGGAGGAACCGGGTCAATTGGGCTTGTTTGTCGGCGTCGGTCAAGCAGAGTTTTTGGCAAGACAACCTTCAGGTCGCCACGTTTATTGAAGTGCTTCTTAGCAAATTTGTCTTTCTTGCTTGTTCCTGGAAGTTCTTCGGCGGGAAGCAGCGGCAGTTCTTGTGTAAGAGGATCCAATGGGCTTGTCATGATCCGTCTTGCCAATAAATTAGGCGGATAGGACGGGATTAGGTCTCTTTCAGCATCTTCATTGATGTAGGCACGTCCTGCAGCAACTCCCGTCGCTCTAGTCATAACTTTATCAAGGAACGTTCCAACTCGAGATTCCATCGGAGCTAAGTTAGCATTCTTGTCAGGCTCCATTTTTTCGGGTTCCAAGGAATCAAGGATTTGAGTCACTACGTGGGCAGCTGCTTCAACGCCAGGTCCACTTTTGATTGGTTTATCCTGAGCCCCAGTGGATCCCCAAGGATCAATTATTTCAGTCACAACGAAAGTAGCTGCTTCAACCCCCGGTTCACTTTTCTTTGGTTCCGGTTCAGACTGATCCTTGGATTTGGATTTTGCAGATCTACTCTTTCTTTCGGAGCGTCGCGGCAATTCTTTTCTAGATCTTCGCTCGGTGTTCGGTTCAACTTCGGATTCGGGCGAATCATCTGATTCGTCAGTATCAATGTCATCGGATGAGGACGTGGTTTCATACTCCTCCCAATCCGCGTCATCATCTTCCGTATCGGTCCCACTGCTACTGGTGTCACCTTGCTCGATGCTCGGGACGAATCGGATTCCTTCCGGGGCAAACATTTCTCAACTTTGAAAAACTATGAAAAATGAAAGAAATGCACAATTGGAATTTTTGTTTACATTTTGCAAGTAATTAGCATAATTTGTTTAAGTCAGAGGCTTTGTATGCAACAAGTAAGCTTGCCGTGCCGCTCATTATGAAAGTAAACTATTTTAAAGATTCTTAGTTGTGATTTGTGATAACAATTCCAATTTTGCTGTTTTTCGTTTCTAATCGAAATCCGGCAATCTTTTTGTAAAATAAGTAACAAAATTAATAGTCTGAAACCAACGATTAGTTGAAAATACATTCAGCGGTTTTTAAGCCTGTTGAGTGGAAACGATTGTTCCTATCTATGTAGTGATTCGAACACTACGTATAACCATCATTCCTATTATGTATTAACCCTTTATAATTAAGAAGCGTGTTAATACAAGGTAGGTATTTAATTCATACTTTTCTTTGGTTCTAGTGTAAATGACTGACCAACTCGCTTTGAGCAGCTCTACAGAAGATCAATCAAAATAATAACACGCATTTATGTTATTCTGTGGAAAGAGAACGTGACAGTTTTGATTCTAATAAATTAGAAACACAAACACAAGGCACGTGGTGGGTGGGGTGGGTAAGGTGCTACACAGCTGTACTGTACGTATATGAATTTGCTAATTACTTATTTATTATTATCAGAGGCGAGCAAGCTGAAACTGCAAAGACATAAAGGCGACCTGTGTACAGGTTTCATCTGGTTCATTCCTAGAACTTATGGACTGGGTAATCTAAAGGTACTGTAAGCTGTAAGTGCAAAAATAGGAATGTGCTGGAGATAGACATTGAACGGACCATAAAACAATTTATTCATTAAAGGCATAATATCTAGAGCTACATTGGCGAGACTCATCTCTCGAGGACAATTACCGACCCGAAGCTTCCATTAACTGCATATAGGTACTAAATACAATTTAGTAGTCTATGCCTCTGTTTACGGTATTACAGATGTCGGATGCCTAATGCCTTCAGGTAATATGTATTGTATACAACAATAAAGTGCTAGCAGACATCTCGCAATCTCAACGCTGCTGCTGTCACTACACAAAATTCCGTGTAGAAAATACCTTTGTCACAGACGCCTCGAAGCATTGCGTCGTGGAACATATCAATCTGCATCTTGTTCTTGTAAGTCACTTTCTAACCAAGCCAAGCCAAGTTTGAGCGGCACACATTTGTAATTGTGTTCATCTCGACAACAGAAAAGCCCAACTCAGGTGTACCCGTGTATTAAGAACCCTTAGTTATTGTGGATCTGTCCAAGGGTCCCATTGAAGGACTGGAAGCCTTTTCTTCTCGTCGTAACCTTCCAAAGTTGTAAATACAAGTGATTTTACTATCATTTCAATCCACTAACACTTGCTTGACTCGGCTACTTAAATATTGTAAACAGTAGCATGGGACGGACAAGTGCGTTTGTGTTTACTCTAAACGGAAGAAAATACAGATCCACATAGGTACATATTTTTTCAATATATGAAATAGTCCGTGTTTAGTTAGGATTTCTATTTACAACACAAGCAGTGGAAACTTCTTGCTCGATTGTGGACAGGCTGAAAATAATACTCATTATCATTCTGGATTAAGATATACTTTGTCATTTGAGTCCAGAAGAGTCCAGAGTTCACAATTTACAAATACTGTATTGGATACATATATAAGGTTGAAGCTGGCCTGACATTTGAGTAGTGTCGTGTAACTTCCCCAAGCTTTTCCAAAGTGATTGACTTAACAATTGGCACTAGAGATTCTATTGCTGGAAGACAACTGGGACCATGAACACGCATCTGATTCATTATTCTCCTAATAGTCCTGCCAGAAAGAAGACGCCTATTGCTTCCACTCTGGGATTTAAATATCTACTATGCATATTGTATCAGTTGTCAAGTGAAGTGTGAATAAAAGAATGAATATGTGGAGGAATTCCTGGAATTGCAGACGGTAATTGCTGAAGCAGAAAACTGACAAAGGTAATAACAGACGTCATCCCAATCCATACGTTATTAGCAGAATAGTAAATCTCGTTGCTCATCCAGGTATTCAAATAATATGTAAATAATTATTGGCTATTCTTCACGGTGTGAATAACAACAATGACTTCATTACAACAATGCTGAGAGCGGAATGCCGCTTTGTGTGAACGAAGCCCATGCATACAAATCAGTAGCTTAGTGGGACTAAATAATATTGTATGTCCTTTGTTACTTACCGGAATAGCAGATATGTAGTAGTTGTGTACTTTCAGTTGTTCAGAGCATTTACACGCACTGACGCCGTGCCGTTCTGTAATAATAATAAGTAATTATCATTAATTATAAAGCATTTAGATGCGAGTTGTGATTTCGGGATACTAGAGTTGAGTGAGGGGGTTTTCACTCTCAATTTCATGAATTAAATTCCTACAGCCTTATTGTATAGTGCCGCCTGATATTCGATGTCAATTACTTTGTACGCGGGTTTGCGTTTTGGGTGTTTACTGTTTGCTATGAATTATTTATGATTCTAAACGAATGTTTACCTGGTTTAAGTTTTTCGGGGATCTCTGGATCCTTGGCCGTCCCTTTTCACTTCTTTTATAGTTGAATTTCAGGAGATGCTGAAATTCGAATTTTCAAATCTGCGAAATCAAAAGCCTTTTTTTAGCATTCACACAATTTGTCACTAAACCGGGTATAACTGCACTTTTGTTTGTTTGGTATGTGCTCAGACCAAAAAAACATAAATCATCGCAGTTACCCTGGTCACCAAAGCAAAGTATGAATACTAATATTTTTGTATTGTACAGTTTCCGTTTCAATGGCAACATAACATGGTATTATAAATCCAGATGCCTGTCCTTTCATAAAAAATTGCAAAAAATATTCGGCAAAAGCTTAATAAGTTTGATAGGATTTAGTAAGCATAATGTATGGCACACTACAGGGTATATCTACTACGGCTTGCGAATTAATTTTGCGTAATGCTAGCACGTGTTCTCTTGTCTTGAGACATAAGATTAGCATAGCGGTGTTTATGCCTGGGCCTAGTGACTCTATACAGACACTACTTATGTGTAGCGCCAATCAGTTCAATGATGCAATTGATACATTCAACCCTGTTCAAAATACAGCATGTGACACTGAAGTTCAATTACATCACCTCGTGCAGAAATTAAATAGGACACGCGACACGCTGCTGCTGGTGCTGGTGACTGAAACATGAGTAACCTTTCGAATATTCTCCAAACCCAATTTCCATTAATTTCCGTACTCTCTTCCAAATAAGTCTTTGGTTTTGGCTAATGAATGTTAATCACTGTGCGTGCAGGTACGCATTCATAATTAAGAATTTGAGTTTGCATGAATGAATTACTGCACAGCGAATGTCGTGTCACACCCTGTGTTACAAATTTAGGTCTTGTTATTATACGTTTAAAATATACATTAGGTCATCCTAAGCGTTGTTTCTCGATTTTTGACAAGGACAGTTATTCTTACGTATACGTGGCGTGTGCCGTTCGCACAATCCTTGATTGAAATTAAAAGTAACATGTTACCTGTTATCTGTGAATAAGATCCATATTTTTATGTGTAAAATACCTCATCGTATGGGAACACTTTTTCGCGTATGTAGATTCCGGTTTAAGTTTACAAAACATTTATCCCATAATACCCTTCCAAACAATCACCATCGCAATGCATCTTGTTCCATGCATGACAATGACAAAGGCCAAATGGACCTAACCTAAGTGCTAACCCGACCTCAATACATTTTTAAAGCTTTTTGGTCATAATGCAAAAAATCAAACACTTTTTTGCAGATCAATCCATTTTTTCATAATGTTTAAAGACGTTTTAGACCATTTTTCGAAAAGTTAAGTTTTAATTTTTTCGAAAAGTACATATAATTTTTTTCGAAACAGATAACTTTCGAAAAATGGTCTAAACGTCTTTGAACATAATGAGGACAGATCTGCACTCAAAATGTTTTAACCCTATGACCAAAAAAACTTTATACAAACAATAAATATAAACTTAATATAAACTTAATAAACTTTAAAGAACATCGCACCCAGTCCATGGGCGAATCCCTCCGGTTAAAAAATTCTGAAAAAGGAACTTGTCCAATTTTTCATTGAGGTCGGGTTAGCTTTTAGCTTAAGTTCAACCCTGCTAGGGATATCCTTCCTCAAAATATTTCCAAAAACTAATTGAGGTAAATCTAGTAAAGTTTTATGAGTTGTTCTTACCTTATCCAAGGTTGCAGAGCACACAGTCCAAATGGCTTTTCCTAAGCACACGATCTGTAACTTTTGAGCAACGCTACGCCAATTCAGCCAATTGTACCATCATGTTCAGCTGACGGATGACAAAATCTAAAATAATTTCTGTAGCTTTCCATATTCATTTTTTCCGTTTTTGTTTGTTTGCTTACGCTGCATGAAACACTTGTTTATATCACAAAACAATTGCCTAAGCAACGTTGGTTGTCATGGGTACTTAAACATAACACTTTGCTTTGAGTGGCGGATTACTTATTATTCTGAACTACTAAAAATCTGCAGTAACTTCAACACAGCTCTTATGAACAACTATAAAATTACTATCGAATTTGAAATCATGTCCGTCCGTCGACATGATAACTCGAGTAATTCTCAA
>JAQFXY010001210.1:0-11918 GCA_034693865.1 Ceratophysella sigillata | reverse complement strand
TGAGGTACCTGGTACCTGTCCCGGTAACCTGATTCCGATTCAGACTGACCCTCTCCATCTTCTGCAATCCTATTTGGCGGATAGAGAACGGTGAACAAGATTTTGTTGACAAGCAGGAATACAAAGGTTACGATGTTTATTTTGTTAATTATACTTGAGTATTCTAAAATTGATAAATATTTTATGTTTGCTTAGCATAATCATTGAATAATGAATGCGCTGTTCCCAATAACCTATGGGCGTGCTCGTATAAGGTCGGATCGGACAATAATAATAATAATTGTGCTCTTAGTCGTAATCTCTGAGCTTGATCTTTGACATTCAATTTGATCCTTGTTCTTCAGTAAGTATATATGTAAAATATAAATTCCTTAACGAACCTTATGAAATATAAGTAAATGCATTACATAAATGGTCGATGTATGTATATGGTTCTCGCTGTCAATGCAAACAATGTTCTATGTTCTAATCTTTTTATTCGAGTTTAGTATCAAAAGAACTATGTACTCTCTAGTTCTGTTTATGCACAACAAAAGTGATTCACTTTTTACTCATCTTACAATAACTGAATATTTAATACAGATTTATTCAAAAGGAAGTTGAAGAATGGAGTCCTATTCATATGAGCCAGGGTCCGCGCTGAAGGGTCTTGAAGCTCTATCAGCTGCCATGTCACTTGGATCCCAGAGTTCCTTCAGCTCTCTGCCACCGTTCTGTAATTCAAACCGAACACATGCCACGCTCAATTTTCTTCCCAACCGACCTCGGGAGCCCGGACTAGAAAATCTAATGCCACCCGTAGAAACACTCTCGGCTGGAGACCAGGACAAACTTCTTACTCAAGAGCTGCTCTACTTGCTCACTGGAGTGGAATCACATCTGATCACCATTCATACCATTTCTCACAATAAAATTGGATTCATGGTACGTGAGAAAATTCAATTTAGCCGATCCATGTAGCTTGTAGTTTGAGACATGTCACTGATTCGAGATTGTATTTATGATTGTTCCAGGTGGATGATGGGATTGAAGCTTCTCTCAAAGATTTGGTCCTACAAATAACACAACTGGCTGGCTATTTCTATACGGTGACACGTTATTTGGAAAATTGGTCGAAATTCGAGCATGGAAAAGTGAATCAGTCACTTTCCGCTGCGGTGAGGTCCATAGTAAAGGAATATTTAGTTCTACTGGCACAAATGGAAACGCTTCAAGCTAGGGTGAGTATTTAGTAGCTTTGCTCGATAATTATATTTGCATATCAGGAGTGAAATGATTCTGGATATATGTGTTTTGTTTGCTTTACAGGAAGAATTGACGCTACAAAAACTCTGGTTCTTCATTCATCCTTCACTTCAAGGGATGACGATTATTAGTTCCATTGTCATTTCCATTGAAGAGAATAATGCTCGAGGTGGTCAAGTTTTGACAATTCTTCATGAGAAAGCACTCTCAATGGTTGGTGATGCCGGAGGACAAAAGTTGTGTTACACTTTGGCGGAGGCTGCTTGCAAACCCTATTTTCATATTTTGGAAAATTGGATTTACAAAGTATGCATTTTTGTAATTCTATATATATTTTCAGTTTTTACTATTATTTGATTAGTCATTTAAGATATTCAGTATTTAGTAATCGGAAATATTTTTCATTAGGGAATGATCAAGGATCCTTTTTCAGAGTTCTTCGTGTACGAAGGAGATCGGCTGTCAGGAATTGGAAGCGACAGTGGAGAGTTTGTAGCGTCTGATGATTATTGGGATAACCGTTACAAAGCTGAAGTGGATAAGTGCCCTTCCTTTCTCAAGAAAGTCGAAAATGAAATTCTGAAAGCCGGCAAATACTTGAATGTCATCCGGCAGTGTGGAAAGGATATATGCCTCTTCATGGTTAGTTCACTTCTGGGTGCTGCGTTCGAAATAGCAGGCCTGGTCATGGCGAAGCTTCTTTGTTGACAATATATAATTATATTATTAATATTTATGTGCAATTCAGCTAGTTTTCGATTGCTTATAGGGTGGAAAGATCAGTTACAGTATTCACGAGCGTGTGTACGTGAACTCAATTGAGAAGGCATATTCATTTGCCAGTAAAACATTGCTTGATCTGTTGCTCAATGAATATGATTTGATGAGAAGAATTGAGTCTGTGAAACACTACTTGCTCATGGATCAGGTAGGTTGGGTCTAAATATTTAGTTCCGGCTTATATTAAATATATGATCTGTTATTAATTAAATAAGTATTTATAAAATTGTGCTGCGATAGGGTGATTTCATTGTTCAATTCCTGGATTTGACTGAAGAGGAATTATGTAAGCCGGTGGATGATTTGAATGAGATGAGACTCGGATCTCTTTTAGAACTAGCTCTAAGAACTTCGTCGTCATGCACGGATCCGTACAAAGACTCGGTCAAGGTGGAGCTTTTCCCAACAGGAATACGGGAAATGGTCTTCAACGTGATTGTCATTGAGTCCAATCTGGAAAAAGAAGTAAGTCAAACCTATTATCATTGTATCACTATCACTACTATCAAGGAATATTCAATCCCTTGAAAATTGTACGCTTTGTAGGATCAACAAAATCCATTTATCCAGGATTCCCTATGAAAAAGCTGATTAAAAAGTAGTACTATTGTAAAGTGCATTTTAACGAATTCTGATTTTTGTTTTTCTATTAAGAATTTGAACACGTACCAGAACATTCCGGGCGTGGAAGCCTTCTCTTTCCGCTATGAAGTTGAGTGGCCAATATCACTTATTCTCCATCAGCGGGCTATCTACTGCTACCAAATGGTATTTCGCCACCTCTTCTTCTGCAAGCATGTTGAGAGACAACTCTGTCGAGTTTGGATTGGCGGAAAGAAATACAAGAAAGTGGATCTGAAGAGAGATCATGAGAAATCCGCCGCGTTTTCAATTAATCAGAAAATGTTGAATTTTGTTCAAAATCTCCAGTATTACATGGCATTTGAGGTAATTATTTTCCAGTTAAACTATCTGGCTTCGATTCTTAATTTAATTTGCCAATGTACCGAATGCTGGTTCAGTTTTAAACTAAAAACAATATAATTTCTATGGTTTCAGGTGATTGAGCCTGCTTGGCACATCTTTCTCACGACAATGGCCAAAGTCCAGAATGTGGATCAGGTGATGGATGCTCACACGGCCTTTACTGCTTCTATCTTGGACGACTCCATGTTAACCAATGCACAACTCTTGGATAAAATCACCTGCCTTCTCTCTCAATGTTTAAAATTCTCATCCTACTTCCTAAAACCTAAATCTGCGATACCCAAAGCGAGTCAAAGTGCCAAAGGAAAGTCGCCAATTGAAACCTACGATGCACAGTTTAGTGCGAGTCTGGTTGAGTTCCTCAGAGACGTGTCACATATTGTTCAGAATCCTAATCAGTCGTCCAAGGTTGTCAATATTATCCACAGGTAAGCTCAGTCCTGAGAAGAAAAGTAGTATCATGTACTTGGAATGTTGATTGGCTTATTAACTATAAATCCCGTGATTTTTAATTTTCTAGAATGAATTTCAACTCCTACTACACAGTAGCACTGGAAGGTGTTTTCGCCGCACACTTGGATGAATCAATTACATCTTTAAATGTTAGCCAAACGCGCCTGTAATTTCAAGAACATTACACTTAGTTTCATTTTCTTACTTCTTTACTGAATTCGTTTGTAAGCCGTACAACAAATTAACAAATAACCCAACAGAGAACCGAATAAAGTTATTTATCCTATTTGTCACTGTTAGTACAATAAACTAGTAAATTAAATATCCACTCTTCAATGAAGTGCCCGAACTGAATGATGACGTGCTTTCCAATAAATGCAATCCAGCTTCAAAAACATTCTTCGGAACAGTTACTTCCTGGTCAATATCAGAAAAATCAAGGGCTGAATCCGTTAATCTTGTTGTGAACATGACTTTCACTGACGTCTGAGACTTGAGGTTCAATTCATATTCGCTGACATTTAAATCACTTGCAATGTAGACTTGTAAATTACGATCTAGGCTCCAAACAAAGAGGGCTTTATCCGTGTCAACACACTTGATCAAAAACTTGCTCGTGAACAGGCTTGTGGACTCGCGTATAATAGAAAACACAACTTTCTTGAAGTCTTGCTGTGCAGGAGATTCTTTTATAATCTGATTTACGTGTGAGTTATAACTATGACCCTTCCAGGTAATTCCGCTATTCCAAAGCTGTATAGATTTATTTGATAGAAGTACACCAATTTCTGCTGAACAATTAGGGCAGGTGGCTACAGAAGACAATTCTGAGTTTGCTGATACAGTTTTAATGTGGTTTCCGTGAATAACCCAGAAACATGGTCCAAACAAGCACATTGAGGGTTCGGGTGAGGTTAAAATATTAAGAATACTTGTTGAGGTTTTCTCCAAATTCATTTTGCTGACATCTTCGGTCACTGTATCCACCGTACATTCGGCATCGCCCATTGCATGCTCGTGAGGCGGATGACAGTACCAAAGGTCGCTTGCACGCTCCTCCCAATTGAAACCTGGAAGTTGACGAATTTTGAGGAACTCAACACTTGAACCCAGCACGTCTGAACAATTTCGACACTCAATTGAGTATGGTTCCTTTTCTTGCAGGGTCACTTCATTTTGAGACGCCTTGTAAAGATTTTTTAGAGTATCTTCGTAAATATTGGAAGGATTCCGAAGTATTTGAGTTCGAAATGAGCCAGAACCACTTTCAGCTGGCTGCACGACAAGTCGACAGTGCAGTATATCGTTTACAAATGACACAGCAGGATTTACAATTTTTACAAATCGAATATTTTCAAAGCAAATACAAATATTGGGCTTGGATACTCTAACACTACTTTCTTCTACGGTGATTTCTGAAACTGAATTAAGATTACATACGAACAGATTCAATATACTCAGTTTTGGGAGGAATTCCGCCACTATTGTATAAGAATGTGATCCAGTGGAATTTGAACTAAAATTGGTAGCCATAGTCAACCAACTTTGCGTACAGTTTGTCGTTTTCCTTTACAAGAAAGGGCAAGGATGCCTCCTGATAATATGAGTTCTTCGCTTTTATGTTGTCAATTACTGTAGTCAACATATGCGCCTTTTCTGCGGAAATGCCTGAGAAAGAGTTTTACAAATTAGATTAGAGAATAGCAGGTGAGATAGTACGCTTGAAGAACTTACTTTGTAAGTCATATATTTTATTTAGGTACTTACCAGGAGGGCAGAAATACAAGGCGTTAAAGTGGACGTGTAAATGGTAGTAGGACGGATGATAGTGGAGATAAATACGTAACTGACTCTTCTTGATTCCGTATTTCTCAACAATGGCTTTCTATAAAATTCAAAATGATAAAATATTTCTATCAACTCAAAATGAAATATTTAACTACAATGCTAAAGCAAAGAATTCCAAATCCAAACGAGTCATCAATTACGACGTTATAAAACGCGGTTTCATCAAATCAAAAAGAGCCTTACCGAACCGTTTTCCAAAATATTCTCCAGCAATGGTAGGTGCTCCTGAGTAAGCTCACGAATAGATTTAATTCCACGGTCAAACACAATTGCAGTCAAATACAAGTTCTCAATCGCCTTTCCGTCCCACTTGAGATCTGGAGCCAGCATAAACCCAGTCTTGGGATCCAGATCTTCAAACACAATACGATCCACTTCTTTCTTGTGCTCTAAAACGTTGTACACCCACTGAAATAGAATCGTAAAATTTTTATTACGGAATTCTCGCAAAACTGAAATCAATAAAGAAGTAAAATAACAAACAAAGGTTTACTAACTTACGTCAAGAGTAAATGCACTTGATTTGATATGCGGAAGAGTCACCGTTTCGTAAATCTCGGGAGTTTCTTCAACCAAGTACAACGGGTGGAAGCTGTACTTGTCAACGTGCTTTTGTGTTGCTGGAAAAATAACTGTACTCTTGATTTCTATTGAGAAACAAAGAATAACATTTCATTAAAAAGTAAATCAATAATATATTAAATCTCAACTGTGTAAATATCAAAACTTGCTAAAACTCTTACCTGCCGCCTTAGAAACTGGAAAACAGTCGTAACTTCCGTAAATGTCGTTCTGGAACAACTGCTGGAGTTTGCTTTTGTCAGAGAAGAAATCAGCCAAAACCTCTTCAGTGAACGGTTTTTTGTCCAACACAATGACTGCTTGGCTACCGTCTTTGTGAACAGCCTCAACCACTACACGCTTAAAATCAGCGCTGTTGCTGAGAATAGCTTTCAACTTAAAGGAATTGAAGTCCAGGAAAGCTCCTGAACCATTTGTTATTTGAACCAATGAAGGTGAATCATTATCATTAGGATCTCCTCCCGTGGCAGCTGCGATGCCAACGGACGGGACTGCTTCTTCAGCTTCTGAAAGTTTTCGTTTTAGACCGTTTTCAACTTGGTTACCCACTTCCATTGAATCCTGTACATGTATAAAGAATAAAATAATTAACAGCAGCAATCAGAATGTTCTAAATCAGCCATCTCCGTCCCAGGTTTCAGATAAGGTATGGTATAAGCCGTTTAACTTATTTCGTGATGTCAAATGTCTCTTCGTCTTCGTATAAAACGTAACTATTTTTATTACTACGCTTACATGTGCTGATAATATTTACCACCACGAACCACGATTACACGATTTAACTCGGTAACAATTTTGTAACAAACAAGAGAGGTGTGGGATAACCGAGATTCGCCCTAGCCAATAACAAATAGCTCTTAAGTTTCTAGCCATAGTCATAATTGTACGTACCAAAAACTGACAGACGAAAGTTGGCTGCTGACGATCAACAAACCTGCTCGGAAAAGACGGCAATAATAGCTGATGACGACAACGAAACAACCAACAACGAGCGATGATAAATGAAGTACCTACTACGTAGTAAGTAGCACAGTTGAGCAACAGCAGCGGTAGCAGTGTTGATGGTGAGATGAAGTTAGGTAAGGTCAGAGGTCGACGGAGGATTAGGTTAGGTTCCAATTTCCGATCCAAATTACAATGTCCCAGTAGACCCTGCTAAGCCAAACAAGTGTGAAGTCACAAAATTAAAAATACAGATCGAGCGGCGTGCGTGCGTGCGGCTTATGAATTTTGGATGACAGACGTCAAAGCAGTCTCAAACATCCCTTCATGTCATATTATTAACTCATGCTTTGCGTACTCGATAACGCAATAAAGTGCGACAATTCAATTCTGGATCTCAATTGTCAAATTGGAACACTACTATAGGCCGAGGTAGACCGCACATCGCAAAAAACATTTTAGTCAGACGATTTATTTATTTTATTTTTTACCATGCAATCGCAAGCAAGTTACTAGCTATACATACATCTAAAAAAGTACACGTTGTGCAAAATTATTATTTAGACTAGTGGGTTGTGGAATATGAGTGGATGACATTATTGACAATAATTACGAATAACATTATTCTTTGCATTAGTATCATATTGGCATTTGTTTTCATTCCTGGCAAGCAGCCATTCGTCAAAATGGCGAAACAAATCGGAGGTTCTTTGTTCTTGTATTGTAATACATTAAATACCTACCTACATAGTAGAATTTGGTAACAATAATAACAAAACAACTTCTATGCATTTCTCGAGCGACCTATTTATATAAGTACTTTCACCCAGGGTAAGAGACTTCTCTCACCCTGACTTTCACCCGCAGCGCAGTAGTATAGTGCACTCATAACAGCAGCAGCAAGCCGAGTGCCGATTGATTGTGCACAATAATGTTGTATTGTATGCGTGCGTGTTGTGTGGTGAAACCAACGAGATTCTGTACTCATTGGGCGAGCTACTACCACTACTTTTCTTATGAGAGCGAACTATTCTCTTTCAAATCTGGCAAGTCGGGCGCTTTGTTACTTTGCGAGGGAAATCCTAGCGGTCGTGTCCAGTTTCCACAACTACTACTACTGTACTACCGAGTCCTCCGTTTCTGCTGCTGCTGCTGCTGCTGACTGCTTTCGCCCGGCGCCTTGTATCTTCTGTTTTGGTGTTCAGTCATTGGCCATCAGTCATCAGTGTTTGGATTGGTGAATGATCGTAGGCATCGTAGATCATAGATTGTCAATAGCCAGTTGTACATCAAATCTCGGTTAGTCAGGTGTCAGGTGTCATTCGCAATCACCGATCGGTCACCACCAGTGCAGTGCTGGCTGGTGAGGATGAAGAAGGAAGTTCGGTATGCCCACTCGGAGGGAATCACAGATCTCACCCTAACTCCAGATGGAAAGTAAGTTGTATATCGACTTGACGTTCTTAATTATTTAATATGATAATATTATATTGTGTTATTGTGTAGTTATGAGTATGAGCTACTATGTAGTTTGGCTACCCAGCCAGAGCGCCAGTGCAAGGAAATATTTTCAAATGGTGAATTGGCTTGATGAAGTATTGGATATCAAACATCAAACGAACATGTAGAACTTTACAGATGCTTAATTATTAATTAATAGTTCATTTTTAAAATTTGTTAACGTTATCATCTATTGCTATTGTATATTATATCTAATGAATAATCATACTAGTAAGCTCGAGCATCGAATAACCAAATTATCAAATGGAATATTGAATCGTGGAATATCGAATCGAGATACGGACTGATGATGTTTGCTGTTTTGCCTTCAGAAAACTCTTAACCTGTGGCACTGATGGAGAAATACGTGTTTGGGATGGATTCATGGATGAGGACCCAGTCGTATTTTCTGCTGACGATTGTTGCTTCGGTCTTGTATGTCACGATGACAAGGTTATTGTTGGGACGGAGAGTCATACTGTTGAAATGTATCAGCTTCCCAAAGGAAAACGAATTGGAGTAAAAGCCAAGTTTACCTCCAGTGTAAACCACATCAGTATTTCGAAGGATGGTTCCCTGTTAGTAGCTGGTTCTGGGTAAGAAATGAATTAGTATTACCTCTCTACGCGAAATAAATACATTCAAAGTGATTGAAAAGGTGAGATTTCTTACGTAGGTATTCATTTTACTTGAACATCTTTATTTGTACAGGGACATGACTGTTCAAGTTGTCAAGCTGAATGACACGTCCTCGCCACCAAAGAAAATTGAAGCTCACACCGGCCCTGTTTTCTCGGTTTCATTAGATCCTCTGCAAAAGTATTTTGCCTCTGCCGGAGGAGACGGAAGTGTTTGCGTTTGGTCACTCACTGACTCCACGGTGTCGAATCTAGCAAAGAAATGGGAAAAGGTGATCCCCACTTGTACGGACATTACTTTGAGCTCAACGTTATGTCGAATGGATTGGACTCCTGCTGACGGAAAATATTTGGCCTTTCCTGATAAGGAAAACAAGGTTGTTTCTTATTCCAGAGACAGTTGGGAACGTTCACTTGTGTTTCAAAACAAGGAAATCAAAAAGGTATTTAAATATAACACATAATAATAATCTATCTAGATTATAATTATCACGCATTGTTTCATATTTACATTATGAATAATGTTAACCGCAGTTTAATAACTGATTTCGGTAGATTCTGTCGGTGATTAAGTTTTCTTCATGTGGAAAATATCTTGCCGCTGGGGGCTCAGACGGAACAATAATTGTGTGGAATGCCAGCAATGCTCAGTCTCTCTTCCGATTTTCGTCCGAGCATGCAATTACAAGCCTAATTTTCAACCAGCTTGATTCCACGGAATTGTACTTCGCCGATGTACGCGGACGTCTCTTCTGGTTAAGCAATTTTCTATCACAAAAAACGGAAACACCTGCTATTGATTCCGGTATCTCTGAAGGCATTACAGAGAACGGTACGGCTGACGACGACAACGATCCATTTGAAGATGGAATGGACGACCTGTTTGACCAAGACGACGACAATGAGTTTTCAATTTCAAAAATCAAGGCGGCTGTTGGGTTTGACGATGACGGAGAATACGTTGGAGTGGCCAAGGCTACACAAGGTAGAAGGAACAAAGATGGTTTCGACGATGATGATGATGTGCGAAGTATTACGAGCGGCGATGGAGAATCTGTTCATTCAACCCGAGCACCGGTTATTATCCAGGCTCCGAATCCTTTTACGGAACCTCAGAAGCCCTTCCAGCCTTCGTCCAGTCCTGTCAATTTGGAACACCGCTTTATGGTAGGTGTAGGTACAATGCTTCACAAAGAACTACGCTTACAAGAAATCAAATAAAAATAATGCATCCATAATTCGTACGTTGTTACTTGATCTTATGTACCCGGCAGCATATTTCCAAACTCCAACCAGATGAGCAACTGCATAATGTATTCTTATGGAGAACCACTGGTCACATTTCACTGCATCAAAACCTGCTTTGGAAAAGCGAGCGATGGCCAACAGGAACAGATGAGTGTGATTTCTCCAATGAGCAATTAGCGTTGACTTCTTGTAACAGGTTGGTGGGCCGAGTGAAATATGACAAGTGGTTCTCCATAAGAATACATTATGCAGTTGCTCATCTGGTTGGAGTTTGGAAATATGCTACCCGGCATGCGGCATGTCTCTGTAAGTACAAACTAACGACTAATTAACGCATTTAATTTAAACATCCAAATTCCAGCATGGATTGAAACTATTGTAGAGTAGATAACCTACTAGTTCGGCATTCCGCACGTTTTAATACGCGAAGCTCGCTATTTTCTTTGGAGTCGCTCGGGATGCCTATTGTTCTACTCACTGCTCCTAAGTGGATTGACAATGAATGCAATACCGTCTATTCTTTTGAATACAGGTGTGGAACAATGTTGGCATAATCCGAAGCTACAGCACAGAAGACGACGATGCGATTGATATTGAGTTTCATGACGTTTCATTCCATCCGGCCATTCATTTGAGAAATCAGTTTGACTTTACGATGGGAAGCATGTCTTCAGATGCTGTGATTTTAGCATGTGACAAATCCAAGGAGCATCCAAGGTAGAAGAGTTTGGTTTTTTTGTTCTTTTTGTTTCTGTAGAATAAGAATAAACTAGTAATTTTAATGTTTCTTTTATATTGTATTATCTGCAGTAAAATATTCTGCCTGAATTTTGGAGCTTGGGATTCGAACAAAGAATGGACAATTGATATGCCCAAGGACGAAGTTATTTTGAGCGTTGGAATTGGGTCAGGGTGGATTGTTGCAGCAACTAACTTGAATCGAATTCGTCTTTTTACCATTGGCGGAGTTCAAAACTTTATTTATGAGCTGCCTGGAGAAGTTGTTAGCGTTTCAGGATTTGAAAACCTTCTTTTCGTTGCATATCATCAGGGAGTTGGTGAGTCGTCAAAATTTTTGTAGCTCATTCATTCATGCATATGTGCTGTTTGATTTGTACATTATCCAATTCCAAATTCCTTCATAGGTATTAACGGAAGTCAATCGATTTCCTACTCAATATATCGTGTGACTGACTGCAGATTGAGAACCTTAGTTCCAAATACTCCGCTACCGTTGAGCCCAAAAGCATCCTTATCCTGGATCGGATTCTCCGACGAGGGAACACCAGTCTTCTCAGATTCTAAAGAAACGCTGAGACTTTTGAATGGTCAGATGTGGACTCCATTTTGTGGAATGAAGGAATTGCTAAGTGGACCTAACGATCATTTCTGGGTGGTTGGAGTTAGTGAAACTGCACAGAATGTGCGAGCTATTAAATGTAAAGGAGCCAAGTACCCTCCGGCTCTTCCTCGTCCAATCTTGATGTTGATCGATGCCAAGGTATGAGAGTGAGAGCTTTCCAGCCAAGTACAGTGCGACATTTCAAGTGACTTGCAAGAGATTGTATAGTATTGAGTATACAACTTACTAGAGAGAGTAAAGGACGAATTAGCTATATGTTATACTTCTGAGCTTACTTCTTAATTTTTGCTGGTCGCTTGAGATTCCACACTGTTCTTGCGTGTAAAAGTATA
>JAQFXY010001209.1:0-11919 GCA_034693865.1 Ceratophysella sigillata | reverse complement strand
TTTGTTTTATACATAAAAATAGAGACATTATGTAAACATAATATTAGCATGCTCATTACACTAATTTTACTATTGCACTCTATGCATGGGAGAGATTGACTCTCCTTGAACTTGAGTTCAACAGAAGCCGAAACTCAATCTCGACTAATCTGCACATTCTAGGATTTGCATACGCAAATCTTACACAACACAGTGATATACCCGGTTACAAGGTTCACATATATCTAATATTTATTCTAATACCTCGTACGTCAAAGTCAAGCTGCTAATGCCGTATGCTACACGCTTTACACACATGTAATTACACCATATACGATTTGCTTACTTACTTCTCGCTTCTCAGCATATTCTTTCATTTGAACTTTGGTTAAACATAAATTTTCCAGCCAGAAAATTTACCAAAGCTTCACAGCTCTGGCTGTTCGTCTCGTTATAATAATCGTATCTAAGCTTCGAGTTCTGACTGGCGTAATTTAGATTGGTAGCCGTGGTGCATGTCGGTAAGCTCAAATCCAGACTGTAGCATATATGCTAAAGTTTTCTAGTAAGTAAGTTTTCTCTTCTTTTGGCAAAATAGTAGCTAGAAATCGTTTTGATTCTGTAATAAATAATAAAGCTTCCTGTGCCATTATTCCCTTGGTGAAATAGTTTTTGTAATTTTTTCCGTGAGACATGTATCTAATTTTTAGCTTGTATACGGCCTGATCATTCTGAGATCTCAGATTACCATCTTTAATCTGTAAATTCGTCTCCTAACATGGCCTCGCTCATTTCTTCTCTAAACATACGAACTAGTACACAGTAAATGAAACATTTAGATCCAGTCCCCTTATATTAAGATAAGTATGCCTAATCTTAGATTACGCAGTGTTGGAATAAATCCCCGAGATACTCTCCAATGTGAATATCAAGTTCCTCTTGTAATGGTTTTATTGAAATAACACTCTCAAATAAGTCATCAGCCATACAAATTACCTCGGTTGGAGTATACTCAAAAGCCAAGATGGTTCCAATTTGAAAACGACCAGACTCGACAAAGAGAGCTGCCAAAGTGTTTAGTTTAGCTGGCCCTCTGCCCTGCAGAGGCGGTCCAGCTCGCGCTGAACAAGTTCTTGCATGATGCTTAACCTCTGGAAATTTCTTTCCGCACTGGCGACACCTAAACATGGATGTACATTATACATAGAGTTATTACACAACCTTAAATAGCATTGTATTATTACAGCAGCATTACAAATCAAAGTTGGTTGTACGCATCTTGCATTTACCTTGTACGACGTAGTTCACTATGTTCGTCCATTACGTGATATCTATATGAAGTGAAGGTGAATTGTGGCATGGGCATGACGCAGCAAAACTGCTAAAATATTCACAAATAGTTAAATATAAATAGCAAAGCTTCAAAAAAGGTTTACAATTTCAAATGTCCAAATTTTAGAAAGCCAGGAGAAGGACGAGGAAGGGAAATGCAATGCTATTGCAAGTGTGCAGAATCGGATAAAAAGCATTTTATAATCTGTTTCAACCTAAGAAATTGGATCAAAACTAGTTTTTATGAAACCAATTATAGCTTTCTAGTAGTGAATTTTTATTTTACTGGATTCTGCGCGGCATTTTTTTCATGGCTTGACTTTTTATGGGGTTCTGCTAGGCTCAGTTTCAGTCACTGTTTTGTATTCATACACTAAAGCGAAAAAAGATAGGAAAGCGTAGTGGGGCAATAGCCTTAGGGTTAACCACATTATCCCCTTCTCAAAAACCGCCAAAAATCTCCGATTTTCAAAACTTCCATTCAAGTGGCAAAAGTCTCAGGTTTGGCAAATTGAAAGATAATTCCAGTTTAATCGAATGTATTGTTAGGTCAGTTTTAAGTTCAAATTAATATTTAATAGGCTGCAACACTCGAATTCTACTAGAATGCGCGGCCACGTGGATCCCGAATGCCCAAATCACAGTTCCCTGTGTCCAAGAAAGATACGTGCTAACTGCACGGCTGAAGTTTGTGGTTTAGCCTCAAGTCAGTTTATGCCTCGATGTGGAGCGGAGATTTCAAGACTGTCCCAGTGGTGCTGTGGATCAGGCGAATTATTTGCTAAAGTACAGTTTTGCAAGGGTAATGCCACAATACCTGAAAAGGGCAGTTAAGGCAGACACGAAAGGCCTATTGTTCACCCAACTTCGTGCATGCACACACCAAAACAAAACTTCAACTTGACACTGCAGCACCATAGTTAGCTTTGACCCAATGTATCTATTAGCATATAAGTGGTTCATATTCCTGAAATAATAGAACATTTACAATAAATTTGTATTTTTTGAATTGATTGAATTAGGCACAGCTTGTCTCGAAAGTGGAGCTCATTTCGAGTCAGACACTCTACGTTTTACCAGTAATTTCGAAGCGCTACGATTCCCGGGAGCAATCGAGTTGTCTGACTTGAGTTCGTTAACCAGATATCTTCCGAGGAGGTAGTAATTTCTGCAAAACGACCTCAGTAATCTAAACAGAAAGACAATTTATATTTTTAGCAAAGCTCATTATACGTAGTCAAAATGCAATGTCAAAACTCTTAGAACAATTCTCATATACTAACATGGATCTGAGTTCTTCACAACGATGCTTGGGCTCCTATGAAGAAAACTTGACAAGATCTCAGCTCCAAACCAGGAAAAACACATGAACTTTCCAAGCCGGGATTCAGGTTTTGCGTTAACAGAAGTGGGCCTCAATAATTGAAAGTCAGTCGTAACATGCAATTTAGTTGTTGCCATGGTGGTTGGTACAGTTGTACATAACTTGACAGGAACGGGAAGCTTCACCTGATGTAGTCAAGGTGACTAAGTCACCAATACAGAACGTATATGCATTTCTGTATATGCAACTTCTTTATTTGCTAATGTAATTTGCTGACGTATTGGATTTATCGTTTAATTGGACTTTGAGGGCTTGTTAATACTTATTTTAGGCTTCTAGTGCATTTTTTTCTATGTCTGTACTTGTTAAATAAACATATATTTCACTGTTTTTTTGGACGATTTAAGTAATCATATCTGCAGTATGGAATCACGGACTAAAGATAAGGTGGATGGTTCTGAATATTTTTTACTTACTTTCACATTCCGCCATCCTAAATGTTGTCCGTGGACGCCTTGGAGGCGCTTGGATTATCGTTACACAGTAAAGGCTTCCATCATTGTCAGAAAAATATAGACAATTCTGCTGGATGCAGTCACAGCAGTTTAACTTCGGGTCACAGACACGAGTGGTGGCACAGAGAAAGAACAAAATCGAAATTTGAAACAATCTTACCTTATTTACTACCTTAACTTGCCGCGTACGTGCAATTGCAGTATTTTACGCATTTAATTTTTATACTAGGTATATAAATATATTTTAAATAAATAAGGTGTTAGCTTGACAGGTTACCTAATAAGATGGAGGAAATCATCCATCATGTAGCGTATGTAGTATGACAATAACTGTACTAGTTTTGGAATACTAATAACTATAAATACTCTATTTAGGTGAGGTGTGTACAGGTAGAGATACCAACTAAGAGTGCCGCATGGCTCCGCATGGGCGTATTACGGCATGCTACCGTACACTAGACTTTGTAGTTTCCCCGACTCACAGACTCAGTTACTAGGCAGTGCTGGAAACACTACACATCCATCTGTTTTCGAAGTGACAAGGAGCCGGAGTCGTGTCACATAGACTGGGCCTGCACGTAGCAGGACATACATATTTCAGTCATCAAGAGGCTGTTGGCTGACCACAACGCAGACTTGCGTTGCATTATCCATGCCATAGTAGGCACAGCCGGAAGATAAACAAACAGGGCACATAGTGTCATTTGCTGGACATAATTATATGTAAAAACAAATCCTCTTTAATTGAGCACTCTTTTGCTTAAAACCGCTTCTGCACGTTATCCATCTACTATTTTAGGATATTGACATGCAAATATTCATAAAACTACGTAACTGGCTCATGTGCCTCATTCATGCTTTCACGTGGATCAACAAGGAAAGTTGATTTTGTTGCCGGATCAAATCAAATGCGAGGGGTGGAATAAATTTAAATTGAAACATAATGGGCATAGATGAGTAAACAATCAATAATTGTTTTTGATCTACAATGTTTTTTCATTCGAAACGATTTTAATCTGTGGTCAATGTTTAATTTTTAAATAACCAAGGATTTAATCTGTGTTGCATGAATTTTATGTCTAAACGACTGTAAATGTATCCTGCGCTTGGGACATAAAAAGTTGGCCCTTTATAATTCACAAACTCAGAATTCAGGAAAATTGATCACCGTGGCCACTTCAAATCGTTCATTTTCAACTTGGCGTCATCGAATAGCTCCAGACTCCCTAGTCCAACAAACAGTTGTATCCCAAAAAACTCGCTCTTAGTATCCAGCCTTGCCAGATTTGAGACAGCTGCCGGCGTTAGAATAAAACAATAATCTCGGGTTGTCTACATCTGCTTGAACAACCTTTTGACTTCCAAACACAGTCCCTTAGCATTCCAATTTCTATTCTTGCATGATTAAGTTTAGTTTAATTAGGTTTAGTCGGTTTGGTCAACTAATTTGTCCGACAAAAAAAAATCTTAAGTTTCTAATGTATGAACGAAAACCTCTAACAATTGGACTAACCATTTTTGTTTTAAAATTTTATTGTAAATGTATTTATTAATGAATTGAATTGGTACCGGCAATTTCGTCTACTTGAGCTAACGATGGTAGAATGTAAGATGTGAGGAAGGTAAAGTCAGAATGAACACATTGATTTAAATACTGCTTTTATAAGTTATTCTGTCACACAATTATTCAATTTTAATATGTGATGTCGTGAGAAAATGGAAATGTATTACTTCAGTTTTGAGAATAATCTTCAACAGCACTAAGCGATTTTTGATTATTTGCATTCACGTTACAACAAGCACAATCCTTATCTTCTCTAGCCTCTGCCCACGTAAAGGCTGAGGTATAACGCCGAGAACAACGTCCGCGTCTGTAGTAGAAGTCAGCGTCAGTTATATCGAAGTCAACTAGAAAGTCAGGTGCTTTGATGTCAAAGCTCCATTCCTTAGTCTCCCACATATACAGATCACGTTCCAAGTTTTCACGATATCAAATTTCGATAACTATACACGGTAGACACTAATTTGTTTAGGGTGACTCCTGGCTATTGGGATGACGTTTTCGACGTGAAAACCACTCCACGTACATATGAAATGATTGACAATCCGCTTTTTTTCTTTCCAATGCTCGAAATGAGCACAAAAAGTTCCGATTTTTCAATAATATTAATAATAATAATGAATTTATTGTCCGATTAAATGGCCGAAGCCCTTACAGACATTGAAGAATCATCATGATTTTTCAATACCCTTGCCTTAGGTTCCTAATTGCATCGTCAGTTCAAATTCCACTTCATCGTAAACGTAATTATGTTCAGCAAAAACTGGAAGTATTATTACTGGATTCAGAATCTCGATGTCGTCAAAACAGAGCTTGAAGGAGGAAATGTCTGATATATTATAATCGTATACCTTTTTAACTCAATTTAAAAAAACTTGCAGTGGCCTAATACTATTTTTCATTACCCTATCTTCTCCTCACACCACCGTAATATTGCGTATATAAACTCTGAATACCATATCATTTTGGTTCAGAATTATTCACACTTGGTAAAATGGCCAGTGTAAGCTATGAAGGAATAACGACAGTTCAAGCTGTAAACCGTTTAACTAGAATGGAATAGTAATAGATGCTAAGGTTGTTGGGGAAAAGTTTAAACGCGTTTTTGTAGCAGAATTTTGGAAAGCATCTGGGGTTCTGAATACTCATGTAGTTGTTTATACATTTAGAGAAGAAGGGATTAGTTTTGAAACTCATATCAAAAGTCTACTAAAGAAAAGAAATCGGATTTATGTTTCGCATGCTTCCATGTTTTTTATTTTAAGTCCGGGAAGAGTGCAATTAATCCTAAAGCAATATTTTCCAGATCTTAAACCAATGACTACAATGTAAGAGGTGTTAGGAATGGATTCCATGGAGCTGCTTCGTATTATAAGTAGTAGTAGTGTTCTACTAGCAATTTCTGGTCTGTGCTAAACATAGTAGTCCCTATAATGTATGTATGATCTCATTGAATAATTATGAAGAGTAGTTGTCGTTTGTTATTACAGAAAAAGCCCGCAGAGACGCGTCGGGAGGCATACGAGAAGCACCAGGAACAATGCTTCCATTGCCATTGCGGGAAGAGTTTCAAGAGTGGCAATGAATTGGAATATCATGAGAAGAAGCCATGCCTAATATGTCAATGTGGGGAGGTGTTTCGCTCAAGGTCCGAATATAATAAACACAAGAACGTGCCCAAAAGTCAATTCGGATGCATGGTGTGCCATTGTGGGACATTATTTTGTCATCAGATGGATTTTGTATCCCATCTCCAAGCATGCGTATTCACGTCTGTTGTATACAGTAAGTTAATTGAAATTATCTAGGAGTTTTTAATTATATAGAACAGAATCGGTTCTGGTTGTCAGTTTTATCAGTTTTATCAGTTTTTGGATATATATTGATATTGATATTGATATGTATGCAAAGTGTTAGAAAGTTTAAACTTTTAACAAACCGAAATTCAAATATTTAAGTACATTTGTACCCGATCTTGGCAACGATAACTTATATATTTGCAGTGTGCGTTTGTCCGATTGTCGTCCGCCCGGGATTATTTCTAGACTGGGAGGGGGTACAGGGGAGTTTGATAGCCATGAAATGTTCGCACCAACCCGGCGCACCTAATGAAGTATTGTTAACCCAAGTCTGGTGACCCGAGTGACCCTTAAGTGACCCAAAAACCCCAAAAAGTGCCTTATTTTGACCACTTTTGCTTATTTGCAACTTGCAACAGGATCGGCAATCTATCCAAAACAGAAATTGAAAAAGAACTAACGTTATAATGAGTGTATATAATAATAATATAAATATATATAATATATATAATAATATAATATAATAATAATATAATATAAAAAATGATTGTTTCGAAAATATTATTTGACCATTTGTTAGAACATAAGTTTGGGTGAGACGAATAAAATGACTTAAGATGGGTTTTAATGATCCGTACCTAGGTAGTTGTGTGAGTGTGGTTGTGTATGTGTATATTGTTTTAAATCATATATATATTACAAATGTACTGATGATTTTTCAACAGGAACAGTGGTTGAAGCCGAAAGGGCAAAGAAGAAGAAGGAAGAAGATTCAGACAAACGCAAGAGGAAGTATCAATTGGAAAAGGAAAAGAAAAAGAATTCAAACAAATAATATACATGGCAATAGTATATCATATTTATCCAACATTTTTTTATTTTTAGTGCTACAATACAAATATGTGGATATGTACTAAAACACTCAAATATTCCAAACATGTGAAAAAAAATTTTTTGAGTTACTTTTTTTACGAATAAAGTAAGTTTTACATTTTTACATTGTTTTTCAATCCGATTTTCGTGCTTTGGAATAATAGCCAGTCTCGAATAGTAGCCGAGTCTCGATTAGTAGCCTGGTCCGCGAGTCGCTTGAATAAATAGGAGCCCGGGCTACTAATTGAATCTTTACTTACGGTAGTTAAATCTATTGGACAAATTGCATACTATTAATTTATCTAAACCCAGCTGACCGTGTGCCGCAGCGATTCAAACATTATTGTGTTAGTAGGTAGTAGCAGTAGTAGTGTATCTGCGGTGGTAGTGTGTGTGTGCTTGTTCACATAGGAAGAATTGGAATTGAGATTCTCTCCCGCACTCGCACTTCCAGCCTCTTTAGCCTCCTTGTCCTTCTTCTTGTCTTTGTGGGGATTATTGGTTCCGTTTCCCATGGAAGTGTGTTGCGTTTAGTTGCTCTTCGCATTCTCATGCTCAAACTTCTCCTTGGCCCCATTACTACTCAAACCCTTCCATGTGATAACCGCCACGACAATAACCGCCAATTCAATAACCGCCAAAACAAAAACCGCCAACCTACAATAACCTCCAATTACAATAACCGTCAACAGATATAAATTAACATGCATGTAGTCACTGCTGGCTCAATGTCATTTTGTTCGATTCGGTTATGGTTTTAGTTTGATTAGGTCAGGGGCGGTTGGCCTTCGGCCGAAGTCTCGCTGCCAAAACAGAGCCTACCACGCAGTGCAGTGTAACCTTGTTGAACCTCAGTAGAACCTCAGTCAGCAAAACTTATGCCAGTTTTGAAGCTTCTGTTCGCGGAAAAGAATAGCATAGAAATATAGAAAAGCATCGGAAGTACGCCAACAAACCCGGAACGAAAATTCAACGTTACATTTGGATCTCCACGGTTGATTTTACGTTACTTCTCTTTCATGTTGAGAAATTGAGTTACGCGATGTAAATACAACGTGGATTTCTTGAACGAAACGTTTAAATTAAGTACTTCTCTTTGAACGAGAATTTGGTATGTTGAAGCAACGAAGATATTGCGTACTAAATTAAGGTTGAAATAGTCAACGCAGAAATGATGAAGAAATATCAGGACTAAACTCTTCAGTATTAGTGAAGAGAATTTGGGACCCACCCTTAGTAAATTTAAATGTTGAATAAATGTTGAAATTCAGTAGCAACAGTAGGCGCGGGACTCTTTTGTCAACGCTTCTCTTCTAACTTTGTCATATTCGAATTTTCTCTCAGTAAGTGTTGGTGTTAGTAGTGTTCGTTACAAGTAGTGGATTCAGTGTTAAGAAGAAAAGACTGTTTTCTACTTTGTGAAAAAGGAGGCAGTGTAATTAGTCGGCAGTAATTGGCTAAGTATTCAAGATACCAGGTGCAGTTGGCCAGCTCTCGGTGGACTTTAACTAAATTCTAAAATAATAAATTGCGTATTGCCGGATCCGTTGTGGCTAACTTTACAACATGACCCTTTTATTTCCGAGTTCTCGTTATTGTTATCCTAGAGGTAAAGAGTGAATAAAATGCACAGATTATTTTTAAATCGTGGGTATCTTTAATTTAGGTATTTGTCATATTAGAATATAAAGTTAGAATAAAGGTTTTTGTCATGCAACAGTGTGCAACATTAACGTACATTTCATGAAAACACAACTATCAGTATATGCATACAGTGTACAGCATACAGTAAGTATAGTAGTAGGGCGTACAGTATATTCACATTTATTCAACACAATTTCTACACTAATACAACCGTGATATCGGAGTTGAATTTCAATAGTTTTCAACGTTGATGATTCGTATACCGGGAACGTAACTTTAAACGCAAAATAGCCGGCCAAAACTTCTCAAAACGATACATTAATTCTACGTAACCTGGTTCTGTAGATTCAACATGACAATTTCTGATTTTGGTTTATTGGGGGCCTGTGCAATCCAGCTCAGTATTACCCTATGACTCGTCAAAAAATTGAAAATGTCAAAATTGAAATTAGAGACGAATATCTCGAGAGTTCTTCCTTTCTGAATCTCAAACCACTGTTCTCGTTCACATTCGTAGCCGTATTGAGAAGTCTGCAATAACAATTGCCCGTTTAGTCGAGATTATTCAACCAAGAAAGCAGGTCGTTTTACAGTTACTGTTACTATGCAGGAAAATGCGTAATCTTATGTGTGACCGAAAGACCTGTAAATTACAAAAACCCAGAAATCGTGTCCCACAGTTTGGAGATGGGGGAAGGGGATTTTCTGGATTGAACCCAATGAACTTTTCTTATACCTTCCGCTCAAGAGGGGAATGGGGACCAAGAGAAAATCCTTCGGGGGACCTCGTCGTTGTCGCCGCAGTTGTGCTCAAATCGGAGGACGGAAGCGCAGACGTAGTAATAAAAAAGGACAAAAAACTGTACGTCGTATGTGTGTCCATTTTGGGTGTAAAAAAGACTTAAAGTATCGAAAAGAAATTCAGTGTGTAGCAAGTAATACAAGAGAAAGGGTGTGAGCTTCTGTAAGAATCAACCAACTTTTAAACAGTGGAAACGACGTCGCTAAAATGGACCATTCGTCCCGTGACTCCAAGTTTGGATTTAGGTCTGAACTCGACCTATTATCTCTTCCAATATCGGACATTTCCATTTAAGGCTCTTCACAACTGACCATTACTTCGACGACCAGCATTAATAATAATAATAATAATCTCATTTATTCAATTTTCAACGTAATACAGAGCGAATTTTTGAAAATTCATGACTCTTTCAACCCCTTTATTTTTGTTGTTCCACCATCTTCCAATCAGTATTGTGATTTGCTCAATTCGTAAAGGTACGTATTATATTTTAAATAATCATTCAAAGATTTTATCGCTTTAAACTGGTTAACCTATCGAAACTGTGTGTATAGGCTCGTATATTTCGAAAGAGCGGTGATACATTGAAATCGGACGATCTCTTGGTACCCTCCAATTTAGTTTTCTACACAATGTGGCAGTCCCTGTCTCTCCGAATCAATTCGACAGTTGTATCAGATGACATGAACATGTTTGCATACAAGTCTGTTATCCTATTGCTCCTGTCTACTGGGAAGTGTAAGTGTACTTTGGTACCAAAAAATATACAATACCTTTGACGTGTCCAAAAACCCTGGGTTCAAAAAACGGCTGGGAATGGCGGCTGGCTCAAAGACCATTGAAATGGTTTCCAGTGTTCCAGCAGCTATATTCCAACAACCCCGATATTTACCACCGGGCTCGGCCATGGAAGTCAAGCCTATTCGAAACTACCCCGAATTTGCATTTGCCTACGCCTCAAATACCAAAAAGGACGTGAGCGGAGTTCCTTACATTATTTCAATAGATGAATGTGCCTTGGTAATCAAGACGCATGTCGTTCTTTAAGACATAATGAAACAACACCAACTTCTATTTTCAAGACACGGAAGATGTCGCTACCTGGGTGTGACCCTATTTTAGGCAAGGATGGCATTTTGCCCGGTTTTTCATTTTTGGCCTGCTAAAACAGCTGAAACGGCTAAATCGGGCAAAACGGGCGGCAAAAACTGGCAAAAAGGAAAACAGCCTAACTTGTCACATTTTCTCAATTAGGGTTTACATTACATGCATTATATAAAATACAGTATGTTGAAACTAGTCTTATTTTACACAATTGCTACCTACTTCTGCAGCAGTATCAGTAGATACACATACACATAAATACAATATGAATATGGCTTATGGGTATTTGAGTGTCTCGTACTTTTTTTTATTCAATATGGAGTATCTCACAAAATAATACTTAAATGTCACAGTGGACTGGACAGTTGAGTTATTCGTAACGTAATTTGTAAAGGTCAATCTCAACCGAACGAAGATCATCATCATCGTTGTATTTAATAATGCTTCGCCAGGTTCACATATATCTAATAGTCATTCTAATAACTCGTACGTCACATTCATGCGGCTTATGCCGTATGCTTCACGTTATACACACATGTAATTACATCATATACGATTTGCTTACTTACTTCTCGCTTCTCAGTATATTCTTTTTACAAATATCGGCTTTACAAATAAAGGTTATTTTTGCTCGACGGTTCTTGAAAATTAACACGCTGTCTCTGATATACTTGTGTATTTCTCCCTTATATTCAGCAGCTTTTGGGAATCCAGAACACTTGTGCATAATTCATTCCTCATTTTAAAATCTAATACTGTACGTGGATAGCCTCAGGCCAACAAACTCAACAATTTGATCATGCTGTATTTTCCAAGCACCTGCTTTGTGCTTCTGAATAGACGCGTCCTGATACTAATCCTTATTAAAAGATTGAAATGTGCAATCAGGAACTAGCGTCCTGATTCTATTTTGTAAAATGTGCAATCAGGACGGGTCCTGACTCACTTTGTAAAATGTGCAATCAGGACGGGTCCTGACTCACTTT
>JAQFXY010001208.1:0-11927 GCA_034693865.1 Ceratophysella sigillata | reverse complement strand
TAATATAAGAGCACATACCCATCCCTTTCTCCATATCTAAATCTAAATAGGTAATGGAAATAATTCTCTGCTTCCCCAAATCCTCTCTCACACTCTACACTCTAATGTATTCAATTCTCCGCCAAACAAATTGCTTCAATTTCCTCCAATCTATTCTTTAGCAGAGCCTGAGTGTCAGGAGATGGATGGGGAAATAAAATAAAAATACGGGAAAGTGACTGTACTCGTCGATCCGCTCACTGTTCCCCTCTTAACTTCGATTTGTTCTTTCCCCAAAGGCATTATCATCACAAACTCAACCAAATGTTTACTCTTCTTTCTTCTCAACTCTTTCTTCTCAATAGTGACAACTGACAACTGAGCCACTGTCGAGTCTCAATACATCACACAAAGATTTACATTATTATTGTTTTGTTCCAACTTTTCTTCTCTCCTCTCTAATCCCACTCACTCACCCTAAAACTTTCTATTTACGTAGACAGACATCCTGTCGGCCGCCGAACCTGACACCCCCACACATGCACGTGAGACCAGGAGCACCGCCGTAATGGTCACAGCAGGGAGTTTAGCTTTTCCTTCTTTTCCCAGTCTCCTTGGAAGAAAGCACCAAAGCCGCTCGTCATATGCTAATAGTCTTTTTGACTTTGACTTTCAAATTTCTCTAAGTACATACTTGGAGAAAAATGAATGAAAAATATTTGGCTTCCATTCTATTTTATGTTCCAGCTATTGCGTACATCATCATTCAAAAGTCACACGCAAGCGGAAATCACTCAGAGAGAGAGAGACAAGGGGATTGAAGAGCAAAAATGCCACATAAAATATTAACAAAGTCTATTTTTGGTATAAGCATAGGTATTTTGTATTATGCCCATATCTGACACAGCAATGCGCCAGTGACGTATTTAGGATGACGATGTTGCTTCCGGAATTAGCACATGTTGGTCTTTGGAAAATAAAATATGAAAGTGCATTCAGGTATAATAGGTAAGTACGCAGAAGGCCAACTGTATTCCCTCAATTACTCAAACATGTCAACTTTCCCGTATATTCTTTTGAAACAACATTATGCCTCATTCAAACACTAATGGAGAAGTAGTGTTCTGCTCCACATTCCCATTTCTCCCAGTCCAAATGCAAAAGTTTGGGCGAGATATGTCTGACGTCATGTTTATGTACCTGGTCACAAAACTCGGGCTTGTGCTCCGAAATGCTTTTTATCTCATTCCAAGTAAAGCCCTAAGTTAGATCTACTATTCCCAATTGTATGCTCTCTGAGAAGGGCAATTGGAATAGGAAGAGAAGACGATTCGAGGTTCTTCTTGCTCCTAGCTCTTAATATTTCTCATTTCCTCTGATCCATTTCTCAACCGTCTCTGACATTTAAGTTAGAATGGCAAATGGCTTACGCACCTACACAACTTTACCTTATGCTTCAACCTATTTACTCACAACAGTTGCTCCAGAGCATGAGAAAACATAGAAGCGAGTGATAAACCAAAGTAGTTTTCCTCCATAACACTCATGTAGATTATAGTCTGTAGTTGGAGGAATTCTGCCCAGAGCAACTCCTGCTCCCACTTCCGTGCCCGTGTCGTAATAATGCCTCCAATGTATCTTGTGTCAATGGGATCCAATTTACTTGACTAATTTAATCCTATATAACCCATCACATCACATTCTAGCCCAGCCAACAACTCCCGCTCGCTCTCTCTCTCTCAACTTTATACGTCTAAGCATAAAAAAAAACTTTATTCTTCGAATTTGACGACATCTAATACTTGTGTAAATGTAAGAGGACATATATCCTCCCGCTTTGTAATAAGCTGACATTACGATTTCGTTTCATTTCCCTTTCCCATCTTATCCCTTTACCCTTTCCTCTCTCCAGGCAGTACTTTCCTTTGGTATACTGCATAGGGTTCATGGTTTTGAATCGAGATGATAGAATAGAGTGTCGTGACATCAATTCCAATTTCAAACTACTACATCCTACAATTTTCCTCTTCACTCATTTCAGTTTAGTCTTCAACTATTATTACAGCTCGAGCGTCTTATTATGATTTGGGATACTACATATAATGCCACTATTCCATTCTATCGGTCTGTCAGTCTCCAACTTTACAATGAGATAGAACTCAAGCAACTTTTCTCCCTGGATATATACAACCTATAGTCTCCTTCCAACAAGCTGCTACTTACGCTGTATTGCGTTTTACTCTGCCATTGTGAAAGCCATTTTTATACATGCCTGCTTAGGGCATGATTCTTTCGCAACGAAAAAAAAACCCAGAAAATACTTTGTTGGGATGAGAATCATTTCTTGGAACGGTTCCCAATTTGCAAGACGACGGAGAAAATATCATGATCCCAGCTTCTTTTCGTTACCGCCTCTCAGTACAATGCAGCAAGAAATGGAAGTTGGAGGTCCAGCCAGGCCGACATTTAAGTAGAGCATTCTGTACTTGATGATCCGATCTTACTTCATACCGATCTCAGTGGACAATGAAATGCCATCACAACTATAAAGTATACTCGCGATGTTCTTTAGTTTACCCAATTACGCTGCAGGACTGATGAGGAAAAGGTACACAATGCTTTGGCTACATTAGATTGGAATGGTTACTCGCTTCTATGAAAAAGTTGCCTCGAATAAGTTTGTCCGATTAAAATACTTTCAGCCAACCCAACAAAACTCAACTTTGTATTAGAAATTCAATCCAACTACACTTTGTTTAGCCTAGCCAAACCTAACTGGACGTACGTTGACCACAATCTTACAGTTTAAAGTCAAAGGGGAAAAAATAAAACTTTTCGGAGAAAGTTTTTTGAGAAATTCTTTTGGCAGGGAATTTTTCACAGGGAACCTCTTGGTCGTTTCATGTATGTTCCCATGCTCGTCGTGATGAAATGAAATGATCCGTATCTTACAAATGCAACCACGACATATATCTCCTGAAAGAGAAAGGTTTACTTTATATTCTTAGCTAAAATCTTGTACAATAGAAGAAGGTTCGGTTTAATATACACGCTTCGCTAAGAATCCCTTTACCCGTACTCACTCAAACCCCAATGTTGTCAACTTTAAGTATTTTATGTACGAAAGCGATCCTCTTTTTATGAGTTGTAGATTCGTCAGCCCTCTTGATTCCCATCATCATAATCATCATCACAGGAGGAATATAGGCACAATACGAACGGCCTATACCAATTTCTCATGCATGCTTAGGAAATGAGCAGCAGAAAATCCTCACTTTTCACAGGGCCTTTCATTTGGGAAAACAGTAAAAGTAAACATGCATGAAAGAATGAGTGCGTGACAGCATTAGCAGAGTCTACATCCTGCACCAGGCCCTAAGACCATGTTCTCTTTGCACATAGTTTCAGAAACATGAAAATGTACAATAAAAACACTATAGTTCAGTCGCCCCATTCCGCAAACACTCATAAATTCTTACCTTTTGAGAAGAACGTAACAATGACATAGAACATAGAGTTTCCTCTATCCCCGGAGAAAGGAAAAACCTAATAACGTACATGTCTAAGATGAAATGCTTTTAATATATGCGAAAGTATTAGGGTGAAATATGATTTGTTTGTACAACATTACTTGCCAAGGAGTGACAAGAGGCTTTTGTCTTTAAAAAAAAGGAAAGGAAAACAGACATGCTATGCCTTAGCGAGCCGAAACCAAGTCTCAAGCCACAGAATGCTAAACACAGAAACAACCCCGCTGGCTAATAAGGGTAAAAATAATATTACGGCCAAGTTGAATAGGAAAAGAATGTTTGTTTCTGATTGTTTTGTACGTACAATACTTGGCTATAGCTTAATACAAAGAGGAGCTTGATTAACTTGGCAGGAGCATAGGCGCACGCAAGTTCTGTTTCTGTCATCTGCATGAAATTAGACTTTCCATAACAAGACACAATCTCAAGTCAATCGCAGATGGGATAAAAAAACAAAGCAAGACTTAAGTGAAGACTTATGAATAAAATGACAAAGGAATATGTGCTCAGCATCTTGAACATTGGGAACAAGAGTCTAGTTTGCTCATGTCAGAGTCAGATAAGCTGAAGCATATACCATTACTTATTAAAATATCTTGCTCCCGTCACAAAACTGTCCTATATAGACCAGGCAGAGCCATGTTCTCATCAGAAACTAATATTTTTTCAATTAAAATTAACGGTTCTACACTTTTGTAACCTGTCAAATTGAAAGATAATATTTTAGTTTATCGCAGAGCTGGAAATATGTGGAGCCATGAATGTTCTCTATACCCGAGGCCCTGAAGTCAGTGAGGAAAGCCTAGGCCGAGGATTATCTTGAAATCCAAATCAATTACATTCACTTGATCATAAATCATCGACGAGTCACCATGCACAGTGACAAAGCTCTAAACTTTCTCCGTCTACCTAAAGCTGCTGAGTTGAGCTGCGTAATTCTGGAGGTCTAGCTCAGACCCGGCCTATCCCTTCCTCCACTTTTCCCCTTCTTTCCTCCAACTTCGACCAGGACCAGAATAATAAACACGACGGAAGTCCTGGCACCCGCCCCAGAGCACAAAACTCAACGGAGACTGAAACAAGCTCTCTTGGTCTGAGGTTATCTCATTGGAAAACTACAAGCCCGCCGCTCACCGTTTTCCCTTCTCTAAAATTCCACTCACCTTCCACGGATCTCCGTTAAACCAAATCCAAAAGGGAATTTTAGTCTTGACCACTGTCCCTTCCTCTTAAATTTCGGTTTGAACTTCTCTATCTCCGCTCAAGCGGAGGAGAGAAGGGAAAGCAATCAAACGTGTACAAGTTGGACTTAGAATACAATAGAATTCCATCCTTTGAGGAGCTGAGGGTAAACAGGTTACCTGCATTTCTACCGCAATGCCGTTCTCTTATGAACCTAATCTTCCTCACACTTCCACCTTCCGCTCCGTCGACACAGGCCTTACATACATATAATTGAGCGTCTAAGGACACTTCCCTTCCACCTCATGCCTCTCCGACAAAGGAACCGGAAGGCTTGGAAAAACCCATTCCAGATACACAGATCAATGATTTATAACCCGAATAATATCTTTGGAACCCAACTTTTTCCTTCATCCGGAAAAAAAATTCATACTCAACTTTCACCGTTTTCTCTATCTTTACAGATCAGGAGAACACGGAAGGAGTAGTAAATAGTGGAATTTTCCTATTCTTCCTACTTCCACGCTCTGCTCCCCTCCACTCGGCCTTGTCTCAAACTCAAATCTATTTCGTCTTCCACTTTCTCCCCGCTTTCTCCCTCCTGCCTATTACACTCTCCAATAAGCCAATGCCAGAAACTCATTCCTATTCCTACATACGGCTGTCCTGCATTAGCTCCGTCCTGCCCGAACACCCAACACCCCAGTGCTGAGGTGTGGGAGCCGTGTCTCTATATCTCGCCTTCCCATCACCCCAAACCGCCTACCTTTCCCGTTCTCTGAGAAATAACCCGACTCGACTCGGGCCTATCTCCTCCTGAAATACTGATATTAGGCAACGATTCTCAATACTCAAATGGGAAAAGGTAGCAGCAGCCGAGAGACAGGGAAACTTGAGGAGGACTTGAAATGGATACACCCTCAAAACCTCGAATCAGGATAGGAGGAAGCGAAATCGTTTCTTCACTCCTCAGGCCCATAAAAATTTCAATCGAGTCTCCATACCGCTGTACATATACACCATTCAATGAGATAAGAGCCACAGCTTTCTCTCTCGTCATAATATTATACCAATGTATTATACATGGGTTATGGGAAACTGGTATTTCCAACTACTTCAAATCCTGCTACACGTCTCGCTCCTTCAAAATTCCAAACCCAGAACCGCCCTATTCTAAAAATCCGTGGAAACATTCCTTCTTTGAGAAACGCCGCTACTTTGGACTGCCTGCCGCCTCAAACGAAGTTCATATATTTCTACGTACTTCCACTTCCACTCGGTTCGGAGGAAGAGCAAGCATGATTTTTCAGGCTTCATTCGGTCCGAATTGCATCTATCTTTTCCCTCCACTCCGCCACGGAGCAGAAGACAAGACAGCATGAATTCCCGAAACACAATTTGCGCTCCAAGAGGGGGAAGGAAATGAGCAATCGAATTCACTCGTCTTGTCCTACGGTATGGCACTATAGCCGAGTGCGGCTTTCCATCTTCCCCACCGTCCCTCCCTTCCACAGTCCAACTCACACAAAAACTGAGATGGAAGGCTGTGTGCTGTGGAGAGCACAGAATTTCCCATACATTGCGTTTCAAATTCAAATAATCCCTTTTATTCTTTAGTCAGACAAGACAGACGGTTTTCAGCCCTGCATTATTGCATCCTCGCTCCTTCCTCTTCCTCGTATTCCCTTCCTAATCCTATAGATATTCATGCCTTTCGACTTGAGGAAAAGGAGTGAATGCAATAAAGTGCAATGCAGCGGATCACATCACATTGCTTAGCCACTCACTCTCGTCATTCTTCAGTCAATCAGGCACTCAGAAAGAATCATAATTGCATCCGCTGATAGAATTTTACAGAGTAGACTACAATGCCCATGCCTTACCAAAATTGAAAATATCTCAACTAACCATTCAAATTCAGGACGACAGAGTACGAGGTTCGATCTATCCACTTTACTTGATTTTTCTCAATTTCCTTCCTTTCTCCGTCTCAATAGAATATATAGAACTGCCATTGACAAATCCATTATTCACAATTATTCCTCTATTCACTTTCTCCTGCCAGCCTCCCCAGCCAACCCTCCGCCAGACCTTTTAACCTCACAATCTCCAAATCTCTCCAATTCAATATTCAATCATATTTATTCGACTTTGGCAGAGTCTTTTCTGAAGAAAAATTGCATTACTCCACGTAACTACGCTCCAACTACCCCCAGCCGTGATAATACTGATAAATGCATCTCTTCAACTCCTAACCTCAGAAATCACATTATTTCCTTCCTCGCCGTTTCCCAGCATTACATGAGGCTATTAGGAGGCCGAGCCGGAGCTACCCCCTACACATACTTCATCGATTAAATATAATAATGTCTACTTTGAGAAATAAAACCCAGGGACTAATGCTCCTTCCGAGTTCAGTGAAAGTGATGAACTCTAAAACTGCCGTCCTCCCAGACGACAAGGCAGGAGAAACGAGTACAAAGTAAATATAGAAACCCCGGCTCCTTCCAGTCTACCATCTTTCCACTGTTGTCTCCTATTATTATGAGAACAAAATCACCCCTCAAAATTATTACTGACATCTGAAACGTTCACACATAAACGACACGTGCTTCCATTTTTCCCTCATCATTTTCCACTGTTTTTTAGCTTAGCCAGCCACCCAGCCAACCCTTCGTAGTAGTAGTGGCTGGATCGAGTTACAGAGGCTCGTGCTTTTTATACCCACTGAACCCGGGTTCTACGTGGAGATATCTGCCGTCTCTATACTGGATATAGGCAAGTATTTCTATCCATCTATGCATGATATAATTATCCTCGACGCTCATATTCCAAAATGAACCGTAATACCACTCCCTGGGAGACCATTTAACATACACACGTAGAGGAGGAAGGAGGATAACTAGTCCAGACCATTAGCATTAGACACAGACGATTTTCCAACAAAATTTCTGGAAATGAAACAAATCAAATAAGTGTGCTACTCTTGTGGAACTCCGGGGCCAGAGCTCGGGCACAAGCAGCGAGGGAGGCAAGCAGAACCAAGCAGTTCCTTCCGATCCAGCCTCTCCCATCCTCCAGCCGACTGGACCGAAAGAAATAATAATCTACGGCACATTATTTAGCAAGACAGACTAATGGTAATGCACTCACCTAGAAACATGCTATTGTAATACGGTTTCTGTCGCGGGGCTCTAGGAAAACATAGTCTACCCACCTTGTATCTACTCCTGCTCCCACTAATACTCGTTCCGAACCACCCATGGCTTTTAGGTCCTTCTCTAACAGCACTTATAGGATCATAAATAAATTCAAGTTCATTTTCCACGGAATAATTTGCAAAAGAGGCTTTCTGAACCCAACCACCCGAGTAAAAGGGAGAAGGAGTCAAGCGAACCTGGTTCGGGAAACAGAGCTGCAGCAGCATCTGAACATATAACGGGCCCAACCATTCTGTGTACTTGTGTACCATTCTGTCTTTCTCTCTGTATGTTTGAAGCATTTTATTCGTTTCGTATCTTGATTGACTAATCTGCATCTTAGTTAGCGAAGCGGAAAACAGGAGAGGATTGCAAATAACAACTCTGTACACAAATTGGACACAGATTTACGTTAATACTATTTACTATGTACCACTGCAGCATTCTGGTACAAGTCGTAACCAGATTCGCTTCAGCTACACAGATCAGTGCATGGAACTGATGGTTGGGCAGACTAGTTGTATTTTATCCATTTATCTATCTACGTTCTCCGTAGAAAGTCCTTTTAATACTAGGCCCAACTCCGCCATCTCCTAAACGCATCCCATTCCCTATTCACTTTCTCCTCTTACAACAAACCCACACATTCCACATTTTCAATTTTCTCATGTTCAGTTCACTTGATCTCATCTCATCTTTCTCCTCTTTTCTGAATCTTATCATCTCCACGATTCCATTATCTGATAAAATAAAAGGGAGTCTAACCAAAGGAAACTCACCCAAATCCAAATAGATTGGAGCCACCCAGTCAGAACCCAAAAACTAAACTAGTTCCTCAATTTATTTTTATTTCCCTATCTCTATTATTCATGAAGTTATAAGCGGAGAGATAGGCTGGAGGAGGAATCAGAATCAGAATCATGATATGAAACGACCCTTCGTCGTTCAGTCTTCGCCTTTCTCTCCACTCAGCTCAAGCGTGCAGGAGGCAATGCCCATCTTCCTTATTGGATTTGGGTTCATTTGGTTACATTGGATTGGATCCTGGGCCTTGGCCTGGGCTGGCTGGCTACGTGGAGATAAGCACGGGCAGCAGAGACTATCCGGATACTTAAAGAACAAACGCATGACAACGTTCCGCGTGGAGAGCAATATCTAAAATTATTATTCATTCTCATCCTGCTTGACTTCAAATCCAATTCAATCTCATCCAATCTCTTTAGGCTTATATCGCCATGGGAAGAGCTGGGAGATAGATTTTATCAGCAAGGTAGAGGGACTAATACATGCTCCGCCGAGTATCCTCATTTCTTTTGTCTCTCTATCCAAAACCATCGCATGACAAGTAGCAATCATTTCCTATCACACCAAAATCCGAACCACCAAAAACCAAGCCTCTCTGTCTGCTTCCATTCAGGACTCCGTGTGGGATGGATGGGGTAGTCAGCAGGTTGCCAGCTTCCCAGGTCAACCTCGACAGAGTCATAACCCTGCTCAGCAAACTAACGAGGAGCCTGAGTCACTCCTCCCGGACTCTGATAACATTAAATATGCTGTTCTGGCAGGGCCTCATAAATCCTGCCTTCCCAAGCACAAGCTGGAGCTGCTGCTACATGGAGGCGGAATCAAAAGGGAAAGCTCTCTCAGGATCACGAGGCGTGTCCCATCATCACTTCCTTAATTGACCTCCGCACTAATTACCTCACTCTCCCCAGTGCCTCCTAGCCGACTACATTAATCGACTCTCGTCTTGGAATCCAATGCAAATAGGCCAAGTCTCTCTAGAAATGCCAGGGAAACATTTATTTATCTACCTAATAAGGCGAGGAGAAGAAACTCTTGTAGCCCCTCTTACATCACTCCATTGCCAAAAATCGATTTTAATTCCAAGAGTCACCCACATGCATTCTCCTATAAACTTTGGCCCAAGTGTTAATTACCCCCTTTAGTTCATTAAAACTCATCAAGAGTCTCTGGGAAGTACAAAGTGCGGGCTTCAGGACGATTATTCTGTCTATAGACATAGGCGCAGGTAATTCCCTTCCTCGAACCAAAGTCAGGGGACGTTGATGAAGAACGTGAAAGAATTAAAAAAAAAAGCTGAGAAGGATGAAATAAGAAGAACGGGTTTAAGCAAGCGGACCAAATCCAATTTGAGCAACTTTTACCTTAGCTATATGTACTGAAGCCTTTAGAGTCTGAAAGAATGGGAAAAGGCGAAGTGACATTCACACTAGAAGACACGATGGCATTTCAAATCAGTATCAATGCTCCCAGAGTTCCAGCCCTTCCAATTTTATTCCTTATTCCATCCCATGCCTTAGCAACCAAGGGAGGCAGCACTAAGTGTGAAAGTATTAGCAGTTGAGCAGAGAACGTAGGATCCGTTCATGTCGGCCCTTACGTATTTGTACCACCGCACCAGTTCGTTCATCTCTGAAGCCAAAGCCCTACTTTCTCCCAAAACTACTCGTGTTCTAATCGAGCATCCATCTCCTTCCTTCTTGCCCAGAAAAAGAAATGAAATAACCCGAGCAGCGAGCCACAACTCGCTTATCACACCTCCCATTATTCTTCCTCTCCTCCGTTTTGTATACCTACAGCCTCAAACCTCACCGAATTCATCTTCTCGATCAGAATCAACCTGCCTAAGCACCTTTTCGTTTCACAGGCCGCACACACCACCCGCCCGTTCCATTTTAAATGAGCCCAGCCCAAAAGTAACGATTCCACGAAAACTCTGAGCCAGATCCTCAAAGTTTCAACTCAATCCCAATTCCATTCAAATATTACGAGCCCAATTGGAACCTGAGTATCGTGGAGAAGAAAGGAAAGTTGTGCAGAATGGCATATGGGCCCACAGCCTAAACTATCAAGAACCAATCACCTACATTTATTCACGTCCCTCGTCCTAACTGAACTGAAGAAAAGGACTTTGGATTCTCAAGAAAAAAAAAACTAAAAGAAAGTAGCCATATAAGATATAACGAGTCAAAGTCTCTATTTTCAAATCTGGAAAGAATAGTAGAGAAACTTTATATTTTTTCCTCTCCATGCTACACTCAAATGAGAAATTCAAGTAAAGGCTGGGCTATGGAGCCCGAGAAGCAATGCATGACCAAATCAATAAATTTCGATCGAAACGGGAAAAGAGACCGCCGCGAGATGGACAAAAGAGGTTGGGAAATTTTTTCCAAACGGATTGGAACAAGGCTTCGTAAGGACTTGTTTTTTCCCTCGTTTTCTTGGACGAAGGAAGCCTTTGCGGAGATAGAGAGAGGAAGTGGATTGAGGAGCGACCCCATCCAATGGCCTCTGCCCACATCAAAAACTCGACTTTCTCCACACATATGGGAGAGTACATAGAGGAAGGCAAGAGGAAGGCTAGAGCGGAAAGAGTGACTGAGCCGATAAAGACAGACACCTCATGCTCTCTCAAGTAGATACCATTACTTGTTCTAACCATAAGCCCTGCTCTCCTTCCATTCATTCTCCTTCTCCACCAACTCCCACCACTTTGAGAAAGTTTAAATAGAGAAAACATTTCCGTATCACATCTCATCTGCATCATTTCACCCAAAGATTTTCTTCCTTCTTTCTCCCACACTTTTCCTAAACCTCATAAGTTCTTCCAACATGACTTGGACTCATTTCTCTTCCTTTATCCTTCGCACACACAAATACAATTCCTCATCCCATCCACTCATTTCATTTTGTTACATTCCGCCCTCCCGCTCCTCGCACAAAACTCAATTGCCTTTCTTCAAGAACAAACTCTTACTCGGGATGAAAGGAGCGGTGAGAGCAAGGGAGAAAAAAACTTTTTGGCACTCTTTAAATTGGTAAGATCCATTTGCATTTTTCCATGCACTCCGGCCTGGCCCAAGCCCTCAACGCCACACAGACTTTCACTTCACCATAGTCCCAACTTCCTCTTTCTCCATTCTTCTCTCAAAAAAGACAAGCTTCTCACTCTCGCTCTCTCCACTCACTCTGGTCTCTGGCTCTCTTTACATCAGAAGCGGCTTATGCAATG
>JAQFXY010001207.1:0-11935 GCA_034693865.1 Ceratophysella sigillata | reverse complement strand
TTTATCTCAATCCCATGTATTTACCTCAGTCTTTATTTGATTTACCTCAAATATATTTATTTACCGCAAACCCTTTACTTTTACCGCAAAGACCTGTATTTTTACCGGCTGAATAATTACATGCCAATAAATAGTATAAGCAACACGAATTATGTGGCTAGTGAATTCTCGTGACTCGTACATTTTGCCGTAAGGTCACCGGTACTTCACGACAGCGACAGTTGACAGTGTCAATATTATACCACCAATATTGTACAGTTGACAGGTGACCGTATGACAGGGCAGGGTACAGACTGGGTGACATACTTATTTAAAATCATTTCGGTTGGATTTCTTAAAAGCTTACAGTCAAAAGCCAAAAGCCTTCCATGAATTTTGAAATAAGAAGATAGGTAATGTGTAATCCACAGAAGTGTAGGTAGGCGGTTTGGTTGTATACGTGTAATTCATATATGTATCTATGGGTATGGGTAGCGTATCATACAAATGTACTTCCGAAAGCCATCTGCGTTGTCCGCCAGCACTAGAGCAGGGGTTCGACGACAATTATCAATTATCATAGTCCCAAAAAGTGTGTATTTATTTTTTAATTTTCTGATTTCAATTGACTTTTGATTGTGTCAAATTTTTATAGTTTAATAAGATTACGAGACTGTCTGTGAAGTAATTACTATGCTGAGAACATTCATGTTTGAATTTCTTCCAGTGTCCAGGTAAGGTTAGCTTAGCTGGCACTGCAATAATCTCAACATGAATTAATGATGTTATACATTTGCTGATATTTTATTCAAACTAGAAGATTGTGCCATACATCATCTATTTTAATCTGTAAGACGTATTTAAGCACTGAATTATAATAAACTGCTTTCAGTAATAATACCTATATTAGCATCTAACATAACATTGATAATACAACTAAATCAAACACTTAAGTATCTCGTAAGTACTGCGCTAGGCTCTGGAATGGCTTTTTCTTATTCCATAGTTCATCTGTAGGATAGGAACTACATCTCGTACATGTTGTGCATTAACGTCTACACTTCTGAATTTTTTTGATTAAGTACTTACAAATTATAATATCAGACATCTTTGCTCAATTAAAATTACCGACCAATATTTTCCCTCAAATCCGATTGCCAATTGGAATCTTGATCTTCCTGCTCGTATTTACAATGTGAGGTGCGAAATCGCACCGATTTAGAGAATGTTTCAACAGTTTTATTACAGCTGATTTGATTGGTGTGATCTTAATAATTTTCGGTGACCTATGAACTATGTACGAATTCCAACATTGCCTAGAACGAAGACAACTAAGGTTCTCTGTGTTGGGGTTATATTTCTTAATTTATAATAAATTAGTTACGAGTGGTACAGTAACCCAACCCTGCTTCTATTACTTAGTTTATCTAGTGTTATTTATTGTCTGATTCGCGATTTCCTATAGAACATAATTACCCAACTAACCTACTTATTTGCTTTCTTGTATTTTGATGAGTTATTGTCATACAATGAACGGCTGTGGTAATGATTTATTGTCATTAATTTCCAAGAGTTCTATGTTAAACCCTTCAATAGAGAAAATTATACACCACAGGCTCGACTATTTAGATGCATAGCATAGCTTTTGGCGTATTTTCATCTATGTATTTCTATCGCTGAAGAAGCACGCTGAAATTACGAAATAGGCTGAAATTGATTGGCATACACATGGGCTCTTGCTCGTAGTAGACTCTTGGCTCACGCTGGGTGATTATAATTACAAATTACAAGACTTGTAGCGGGATCAGGGATCAGAACAGAAACCGACTTTTCAGGAATAAGTACTTCCTGTTTCTACGCCCAAGAAGTATTACATTGGATTCTGTGTATCTTGGACTAGGAATTGCGATACTTCCGAACACCTCCATTCATAAGACTATTAAGACGCCACTTACTGGACTTGGGTCTCCCTTCTATCCCCCTTTCTTGTACTATATATGCTGAGTTTTGATAATTCTCCATAATTTTGAATGGTACTTGTTTATGAAACACGGTTACATTCGACGAAGTGTCTTGTGGATAGTAGAAGTACTCAACACGACATGGATAGACTGGTGGTATATAGAAATGGCTTTTGAGTTGACTTATATAAAAGAATATAGCTACAACGTAAATTAATGTGACACAAGAGTCAACGATAAGTTCCACCAGGAAATCCTGCTCGAATTCCGTGTCAGTGAACACTCCAGTTACGAAGGTTGATAGCAAGAGTCCAAATTGGTATTGAATGATAACTCCATACAGCTGGAGAACTCCGAAGCCTATTGATGTGTATTGGAGTAGTGGAACGGATTCCTAAGGAAACCAAGTATGCACTACATACAATCACGAAATTCACAATATTCTAAAATCACATAACTTATTAGGATATGAGACACTTTTTCTGCAAATTACTCTCCTGTAAGGCTGCGTCCTATTAAATGCAGATAGTAATTTGTTTCCAAAAAGAGAGGAAGACATTAAATAGATTATTGTTTATGTTCATGGATTAGTTGCTTTTTCACGAATAATTGATTAAAACACATGAACACAACACTGTTATCATTTATAAGTATATAAACTAATTTTGGTGAAATTACCTTTTTGACACCACGATAGATGAGATAACCCAATGGTAAGAAGAGGAAGAAGTAAACAAAGTATTGAAGGCCCATCAGCGGCGCGGACATCTGCGGAAACACCAAATAGAATCATTCCTATTGATTTAATTTCTGAATGATGATTTTGAGAGTATTAAATTGCAACCTGTATTACACCTTGCTGAATACACAACAGTAACACTACATAGGATCTAGAACCTGCATACTTATACGAGATGAGTGCCGGGTTCGAGAAGATTAGTTACCTTAAGGCAGAATTGAATTTGAATGCTGAATAATCGTCTCGATCCCGACACTCGACTCTTCATGAAAATAATATGGTCGTTTCATTACGCAAATGTGTTGATTTATACATATGTATAACAGGATGAATTTTAACTAAACATGCACATATCAAAATATCGACCGCTAGTACCGAGACATTAAAATAATATGCGATGAAACGTGAATACTTAACCAATCCATACTAGTCAGCCTAGAACTCAATTGAGCGATTGACGGAAGTGCGAAAGTTGAAGGACTCGAACTGGAACAAGATGCTCCGCCAACGTTGTTATCGCGTTAAAGGTTAAGTACTTAGTATTGAGTTGAGAGCTGTGGACAATTGATGACTAAGGTTTATTTAAACTGTTCTCAATGTTTTTCGAAATTACTTACATTATGTTTTGTTGCACGATGGTTGATTGTATCCAATAGTTTAATAAGGAAATACCAGAACATCACCCCTATGCACTGTAAAACGTCACAACATGTTATTGGGTTAGACTTCAACACCTATAATCTTGACAAATGAGTCTTAAATATGGTTTTAGAGTGAAAGCACCTCTTTGTTATACTTACAATATGAACGGTGGCTGCAAAGTTGAGAATACTTTTGAATGAAACATAATGTTTTGGCATTGTTTCTCTCCTCTTGTGCCAGTATTCTTGCCTTTCCCATTTGGGAAGAGTTGCGTATGAGTAACTGAACTACATCCTGATTAAATTAAACCGTCTTTCCTCAAATAAAAATACAGAACCAAAAAGTGGTTGCCTAGCACTCCTCTGAGCAGTCTATAGAGTAGGGCTTTCTGATTTCGTGTATTCGGAATATGAAAGCAGGATTTGCTCTTAATTTTTAGTTGCGCAGGGACTTTGAGGTATAGGGAACTCGGAGAGACCCAACAAAGAGAGACCTGCTGAGTTTGAGTTGAGTCAGAGTCAATAATTCTTTTTCCACTCTCTCCGTTCCGATCCGACTGAAAGTGAAAGTACGGTGCGGGTCCAGAGCCGAATCTCGAATTCAATTCCTTCCACTCGCTGGGCTTTTCTTGAAAGTCTCCACAAACTCTGCTGCAATCCAACCAACAACCTCCTGGCTGCACTGCGGCTAGACTATTCCAAATTGCATTTCTTATCTTTCATTTCCTCTCTCCTTCTCTTTCCTCCAAAACTATTATTGTAGCTTGAAGCTCCTATATCGATAGCATCATCATCACTCAGAATGGGACAAGAAAGTTTTTATACCTTTAAGATAAGTAATGATTAGGATGAGTTACTGGTAGGCATAGGATGAGGAAGTATATCCAACATGAGAGTATTTTTTTTAGATTGTAAACCTTACAATAGAGTACCTATATTTTATTATGTGCACTGCTCTAGGCCCATCTTTAGAATTGAGAGAGAAATGCCGTTGTTACTGTTTGACTTTCACCTTCTCTACTTCTGCTTTGGTTATATCTTATATCTGACGTTACAAATAACAGCAGCTCTACACAAACATGATTTTAATGAACTTTTTATGATAATTGCCAATATTTTTATGCATCTATAATCCTATAAGCATCTATAAAATGGCTTATTCAGTTCACAGTTATATGAAGTGTTCGTTATTGCTGCTTTATAATGCATTTATCTCTTTAACAACAGCCACAGGCTCGTATTTATTTACCTACAAGAACCACGAAAATGCATGTTATGATTTATGAGTGTTGAAATGTTAAGTACATGCGAATTCCGAAATAGTAGTGAAATGCGGAGTATATTTTATTATAGCAAAACCGGAAGTCTAGGTATTCTGCAATTAAGCTTTATTTCTCCCCATTGCTATATAAGAGCAAAAACAGTTTTCACTTATAATTGCGGCTGACTAGAATTTGCAGAACTACGGCTCACGGCTCGCTTCTTTTTCCTTGTTCGCGTAAGAGTCGTTGAGCTTCTAAACTCGAATTCAACATGGTTCTAAAGGAAAGCACTGACTGACTAGATGTCCGGATAAGTTGGGAATAGAATTCTCATTATATTTCTCCGATTCTGTTTGTTATTCAGTTCCCGACTGCTATGTTACAATGGACAATCTCGTTGAGCAAGGTCGAAACTCTGTCCAACCTTGTGCAGCAACGGAATGCCAATGTCAGTGTACATCTCACCAGGCATCTACACTACGACTCGAAACAGAACTCAAGTCTACCCAAATACAACTCAAGGCCTTACAAAATTGGGTTCGGACATAATTTGGTGAGTATTTTTACCCTCTGATTTTATCATCAATCATCAGTACTTACCAACTACTGCTTTCCAATTGGATAAATACTCTTGGTCAGTAAGCGCAAAGTGTAACAATAAAGCTATTTCCGCGTCGTCTTCTTCATTCATAAACTTACTATGCGTATTTTTTGCCACGAGGTTACATGCTAAGTAAATTGATGCTATTGTAAGTAGTGATTGCAATCGCGAAAACTGTAAATGTTGTTTTTATATACTAAAGTCAGCTTACCATTACCATAATGAAAGCACATTTTACGAATTAAATATGGGTTTTATTCTAATAGGAGATATAATCCCGCGATCGCTTAGCGGTGCTGTTGCGAAGCAAGGACATCCGAAATCGGAAGAAGTCGATTGTATTACTGTTCCTAGTTCGAGTTCAAGTTGTATTTCAGAAAGTGAATTGAATGTCAATTGGTCAATTCAAATAACTTCACCATTCCCATATTCCGATGCAGTAGAACCGAGTGGAGGTACACCCTTAAAAACAACACGCATTACTTTTTCTCAAATGTTTCGGGTTCCAATAATTATGATTATTTCTACCCTATAGTTAAATTGGAAACAGACGACACTTACATCCACTTTGAAGAAGGATCGATCGTCTCAACTGTGCCTGATTTGGAATACAGCGAAACTGGGAATGGAGATTTACAATCACCAATAATTGCATTTACTGCAATTGCTGATAATACAGTATCGGACACCCAAAATGGTATGCAATCTGAGTGCGGCCAAGGAAGACGTAAATTACGATACATTTCATATCTAAATTCTGATCAGCTGATGGAACATGGAGAAGTGGAATGCCGACTCTGTCAGAAGCAGTTCCAGTCCATAGTCGACTTGAGTAAACATTCAATTCGCCATGCCTTTTTGTCTTTAAGCCGCTGTGACCCTATTCCTAAACAAAATGGCCTCAATAAAGTGCGGCAGATGGGAAAACGGGATGAGATTGAAAACTTAAATATGGCTACAGTAAGTCGTGAAAATCATAAGAACGTAGCTAAAAAGTCATTTCAAACGGCTAAGAAAGCAATTACATTGACTCGACGTTCGAATTCGAAGAGAGCAATCATTAAAAGGAAGTGCAGCCCAGCAGATGAATCTGATGACCGTTGTGGCATTCTTACCGGAAGAAGTCTACATATGAAGGATTTCAAAACCATTGTACAAAACATTTCTTCTCAAATTAAGTCGAAGCTGAATGAATCCCGAAATCTAACCCAAACAGCTGATAACTCTCCCACTGAAGTTGAGGACAGCAATGATTCTCAGGCTGATCCGGATTTCGTTCCGTCAATTCAACAAGTTATTTCTGACAGCGACAGTAACAGCGAAGCTGAAAATTCAGATTTGGATTGTGACTCAACCAAATCTCATACGCCAGCAAACTTGAGCACCAAAATAATTTCAAAAAACGAAATTCTAGCTACGAGAGATACAGGAATAGAAGTGGAAATACAAGCTGCTGAACCTAAATCATTAATTTGTAACGTTTGTAAGACGGCTTTTGATTCCAAAGTTCTTTTGGTGTTGCACACCTTAGAACATAGCAAGATAAATATTTCACCTCCTATACCTGAAGATTGTCAACTGGAATCAATTTCCGGTAGAGCTCAATTGGTTAATAAACAATCGGAAACGGATTCTGGAATCACGATGTTGGATGACGGGAAAAACGATCAAGGCGCAAACCGCGATGCAGAGCTTTCTGACCAATTGGACGAGGATGATCCACAAAAGTTGATGAAGACCAAGAAGAAGCGGCACCCGAGACAGGGAAAACGAACTTGTGAACACTGCGATAAACAATTCACTGACGCGTACTACTACAAGAACCATCTGCTAACGCACGAAGGGTTAGCCGAATTCAAGTGTCATCGTTGTAACAAACAATTCTCATCCAAGTCAAACCTTGTCGCTCACAATAGACATATTCATGATGGCGTAGTTAACTTCGTGTGCGATATTTGCGATAAACCTTTCTTTACGAAGCAAGGTTTAACTTATCATAAGGCTAAGCATAGCACACAAAGACCCTTCAAATGTACACGAGCGGCCTGTACAAAGACATTTAAACATGGTGGATTGCTAGTCAAGCATGTAAGAGAATTCCATTTGGAAAAACGTGAGAAGAGAGCCTGTGAAATCTGCGGAAAATTGCTAAATCCAGAGGCCTTAAATTCTCATATCAAGCACGCTCACTCCAGTACGTGTGAAAGACATTCCTGTTTAATCTGTGACAAGTCATACGCCTGGAAAATCTCCTTGCTTGTTCATATGAGAGATTACCATGGAAAGGACGTTATTGGACTTGACAAAGATTCTGAAGCGACGGGTGTAGAAGCCACTCGTAGAGGCTTTCCTTGTCATATTTGTGGGAAATCCCTGTCGAGGGCTTACATTCTTCGAGATCATCTCAAGACTCATGACAACGTGAAAGATGTGAAGTGCAACTTATGTTCCGAAGCCTTTAGAACCCCGGCAGCTCTAAAATTCCATGTTCGGAAGGTTCACGAGGGAGAGCATCAAAAATGCTTACTTTGCGACAAAGTTTACAACACTCGATATCTTCTAAAACAACATCTGATCGTTGCACATTGTGATGACCCATTTGGCCAGGAACGGAGTGAGAATTCGGAATTATCAAAGTCTGGCAAACATAAACGTATTTTTAAATTAAAAAGTGTAAGTAAACTGGGGGAGCATAAAATTAAAGTGCAGAGTAAATATGGCTCAAAGTGTGAAACTACTCCGAGAAAATACAAGTGCCGGTTATGCCCGTCCAGTTACAAACTCAAAGGATTTCTTAAGTCTCATCTGAAAGTGGTACATTCTAATGAAAAAGTGGCAAGTTGTGGTGATGAGGATGAGGACATTGTTAAAATTAGTTGTGCCCAATGCGGCAAGGAGTTTAAGAAGCAGGCCTACCTTCGACAACATAATTACCGAGTTCACAGCAAAAAGGTTTCATGTGTGTATTGCAAAAAACAGTTTAAAGATACAAAACTATTGAAACTTCATATTTTTGGAAAGCATCGCGAGTCGTTCAAGTGATTACAAAGTGCAGTGCAGGGTATTTGTATACTGTTCTTGTCGGCTTTTAGAAATATATTTCATATTTTGATATACCTACAATCATAACGTTATTTTAGTTTTATTTGAGATACCTTCAATGTAACAATATATACGTATATATATATAATTCCTAGAGAAACTGAATAAATTCAAATCCGGATACGGATCACTCCGAATTTCCAAGTACTTTCAAATCTGCACGGCTGCACAGCCGGTTTTAGGACGAACTTATACTAATTTCTAGAATCATATTTTGGGGGCAAACATTATAAATTACGTTAAACTCTAATCTTTTTTTAGCACCGTCGTATTAGAATTTTACATAGAGGTATTGCAACTTGCAACATTCTTTGAAATATGTACCTTAGTTTTTGGATGATAATGTGATATGTGATGTGTATTAGCACCTACCGTTATTGTAATTATCAAGTTACTTAACTGAATTTTATTATAGTTATGCGGAGTGTGCTTTTATACATATTTTACTAGACCCGAACGTTGTCGTCGGATTCTGCTACCCGTTCGAATTCAACAGAGTTAGTAGTCACTACATAACGTATACCGTCTACCGTTACGAGCGGAGTGTAAAATGATCTCAGCTTCAGGGCCTATTTTATACTGTACTCTGTCTGTAGTCAAGTCAAAAGTTGTTGATTTTTCGTTCCGCTGCAGTCTTTGCAGGTTTGGATTAAATTAACTACCTCGTGACCCCATGTTCGAATTTGTACACTTGTGAGATAAAAAGCTTGTATTGAACAGATCAATCAGTTTATTTTAAAATTATTAGTAGAGTTATGGCGTGTTACGGACAATCACGATCTCAAAGTTGACAATAATTTTATAATCGTTGATTTTATAGCATTATATATGAGCAGACCAATCAAACAAACAGTAGATTTGCCTGGAGGTAACCAATTCAACCTCATTTTCTGTTTAATAATCAGAAGTGTTTATTAAGAGACAGACTCAAGATTGCACAGTGAACCTTACACCAAGGAAAGCCAAAGGAGCACGGAAATAATAATAGTTTTTTAACATTTCTCCTACACTTACTTTCAATCTGAATGTGTAGACACTTCATGAAAGGGTTATTTATTTACGCTTCAAAACTCATATCAGTACATTTCATCATTGATTTCTTAAGTGGAAATGCCCAGTATAGCTGGGAGAAAAGTGAAGGAAAAAAAAGAAATACATATAGTAGAGTAGTTAGAAACTTGATTTACAAATATCTTCATAGTTTTGTTGATAAACGGTTACCAGCTTGATGTTGAAACACAGTAAAGTAAAGACTGCACACTGCGCAGCATAATTCAATTGAAGTAACCGAAGCAAAGATTGTTCGCATTTGGAGTACACAGTATGTGAGTTGAGTTTGAACTAAACTCTAAAATGCTTTGAGAGATTCGTCCACATCCGGAATAAGGGCCTTCAATTCTTCCCATTGCGATGGTGTCAAGCTGATTCCTGTAATATACGAATCAATTCAATTCTACGAGAAACTATTACTTAATATGCTCGAGTCCTATTATACACAATACTATGAAGAGATAGCGATGTGATTTAATTGTCTCACGAAAGCTAAGCGAAGGAATGTCGGTCATCCCACATAGCCAAAGGCATCAATAATTTTCGTTTTTTAAATCTATTTATTAGAAAGGATTCTATTTTAAGTGACCCTTTTATCACGGATCTGTATCAATTTTTGATGCCCTTCTATTTTCTATTCTACAGTAATATGCTTACGCAGTACTTACTGTTACTACCACCAACCCACCGCATTGCCCCTTTGTCGTGCATGACTGCTGGCAAAAGATACGCGCTAAGCCTGAAGAGACTTTTCTTTACGTATATGACCAATATTATTTGCGTTGAACGGAAACAAATTATTCAGAATCCCTCGTACATTGTGACATAATCCAGTGCCAGGGAGGACCGTGATGTCTCTATCACCAAACCACACTAATGAAACAGCCTTGCAATGACGAATCAAAACACATCAGAAATCAGAACCGATGTAGCGCACCTGCTAGGAACGTTGCTAAAAAATTATTAGCAACGGTGTCCAAACTAAGTTTCCAAATTAAAGTTAAAATATAACTATGCTGCCTTCACAAACCTTTCTTCCCAGGAAGCAGCTCCCCTTCTCCACCCTTTTGGTAATACTCACGTATGTCCACATACACTTTTCCCTGAAACTGTTTTACTTTGACAATTCGATTTTTATCGAGGTTCCAGCTGTGGTCATCTCCTTTTTTCTTAGGAGGTGAAGCTTTTGCACTAGTCTTGGACTTTTTCTTAGCTGGAGGCGCCACCTGTAAAGTCGTAGAAAGTACAAATTATGACAGATTTCAGTTAAGTATTGCTGTAGTGTCGTACGTCTATGCTGTGTACTACTTACGTCATCAGGTCCAGACGAGTCCGAGGAGGAAGACTCGCTGGCGCTGGCACTGGCACTCTCGCTCTCATCGCTTTCTTTTTCATTCCTCTTCACTTTCGGCATCTCGAATTCAAATCTTAAAAACATTGATCAAACTTTAATTAAGTAATATGCCAGAAACCAGAGAGAGACCAAGCTAGTAAATGACAAAGCCGTCTCTAGTCTCTAAGGTACTTCCGTTCTATGTATTCTAAAGCTTTGAAAAAAGTCTATAATATTCTGGCATCTATTTATGTAGTAAAGTACTTATTTATCAGATATCACAGAAGGTGTAATTGCAATTGCAAGTTAGCTGTGAGTACCTTTGGCAATCTTACAACACAAAGATCTGTGACCGGTGACGGGACCAGGGTTAAACAGTGTCAGGAGTGAGTGGTGACAATGACAAGGCAGTCAGGAGTCAGGAGGTACAGCTCCTCCGTAGTAAAAAAAAATTATTGGCTTCCTTTTCACGACTGACACTGAATATGTGCATACACTATTGACTATGTAGTAGGTACTACTGCTGCTAGCAAGCAAGTAGTAAAAAAAAATCAAACTACAACGTCGAGTTCCCGCTCAGTGCTCATCCAGCACAGCACCCAGCACCGCACCAGCAGCTACTCATACTCATACTTGGCTCTGCTCTTCTGCTCTGCTCTGCCGCCTGCATGATGAAAATTCAATAGATAAGTTGACTTTTTCGTACTATGTACGTACATAGTACAAAGTACATACATTGATACAAAAACGAAGGAATAACCAACAAAGAACAAAATCTTCAACACTCAAGGCAACTCCATAAATTCACAAGCAACATGCAACGCAACAAGAGTAAGGTGAGGTGGGGCAACTGGGAATAATTTTTAGAGTTCAACTTTGACTGTTTATTTTTGGATGTTATGCAACTCACGGATCACGGAGGTCTCGGTGGGAGTTTTTTTGTACAGCTTCCTGCTGGACTTCAAATTGAATAATTTAGAGCCTTTTACCCTTCCGTAAGCATGTGTAATTCGAGCTCCAATTGTAGTTTTTTTTCTAAATACACAGCATAATTTCAATATTATAATGTTAGAATCTCGGAACGGGAAAGCTATTATTGTCACTGTTTCGGATTTCACAAAAGATAAAACGAGTTTAGGAATTTCTGGATTTATTTAATGAGAATACCTATACATATGTGTATTGGGAAGGGATTATACATTGTTTTATTAGGATTAGGAGGATATGCATCAATCCTCATTGGCATAAAAAGGCGTGTTCGTAGGCA
>JAQFXY010001206.1:0-11948 GCA_034693865.1 Ceratophysella sigillata | reverse complement strand
GTGCCTAATTGTCGCAGGCCCGATTGTCGTAGGGCCCAGTTGTCGCAGGGCCCAATTGTCGCAGGGGCCCAATTGTCTCTGGCCCAATTGTCCGGGCCCAATCGTCGCTGGCCCAATTGTCGAGGCCCACTTGTCGCAGAATCTTTTAAAACCAGTATGTCGACTCAGATCAACTGTGGCTTCGGAACTCCAATGCGGCCGTCAGGACGTATCTGGGAAATCTTAATCTAACTTCATGTTCCCCAATGTTTAAACTCGACTCTCTGACTCTGGATAAACCAAAGTAATTTGATAACTTGGACTCCCTTGGGTCCCTCTTCTCAGCCTGTTCAGCCTCATCTTCTTGCACTTATTCTTCCTACTAATTACTAAAAGTCTCCAAGTGAGCAGCAGCTATGACAATAATACAATCTCAATCTCCATCTGACGTCAACTCAAACACGTTATAGAAGTCTTGAAAAATAAACTGGAGCGAGTCTGCCCATCCGTGGGAAATGTGTAATTAGAATTTTACCAACTACCTGCCAACAACCTACACAGCACATTTTTATACTTGCCATTTCTATGTATTTCTACTTGACCTGTTCCAGAAGCAGTCTCGTAACTTTGATCATGTGTGCTTCATGGTTGAGCTGATATAGTAATTAGTTCATAAGTTTGAGGGATCTCGTATTTGAACAATTCTGTCCAAAGAAACATACTTCAGTTATTTGAGCAAAGGAACAGAGCTCCGAGAAATAAAAGGCGGCGAGTGACTCGATGCAATCTTCTTCATCGTGTACTTGCTCATGCATTGATGATGCTATTAATTTCGTCGTACAATATGTACCTGTTGACAGTACCTATATAATAACCTGGATGCCAGGGTTCAAGAAATAACCTCTATCATTCCACGTAATCAGAACAGATCCAATTGCTGCAGACAAGGCTATGCTGGATATGTAAATATTTCTCTAATTTGTATTTTCAAAAACAGTCCAAATAATGGGAGAACAAGTAAATTCTCCATTTTTCCAAATTCTGAAATACTTACCGGCGTGACAAGTCAAGATGAAAACTACACGATTTATCTGGTAAGATTGGTACAAAGGTAGATTTCCATCTCACTTCAGCTCAAAAGCACAAATAGACATGCAGTAGCGTTTACCGACAGCTTTATCCCGGGTTGCAGGTTGCAGGTTGCAGGTAGTAGTAGGTTATTGTTTTTGATTTATTTAAAATTACAAAAGGTTTATATAGTTCCATAATTTCACGTAAGTATAGACCTTACCGGATTAGGTCGATTTTCGGTCTTTTAGTGCGTTTTATGACGTTTTTTGGGCCACGTACGGTCCTTTCGGAAAATTATGTTTGGAAAATAGAGCATTCCAATAACATACTTCGTAAGCGAAGTTGTGTGTCTGTGTGCGCTATGCTAGTGGGTGTCCAGTTCTACGAAAAAGTTCCCTACGAAAACGTTCCGACGAAAAAGTTCCAAACAAAAGAGAAAACTAAGAAAACGCTCTACAGCGAAAGTTTGCTTAACTATTTACGTTTGACGGCGTAAAAAACTTTCGATAGACCTAAGCTAAAGGTTTTAGTCGACGTACAGATACAGCGCAACGACCCGGTATCTAACCTGCTCTGAATAATTGAACGTAACTCAACGTAAATTAATCACAATTTACAGTTTCAGATTCAATGGGTAGCATGGGAACTTTTCTGGTGTAGTTTTCTGCAGGGAAGAATTTTTTCGCCGTTCTGTACGCGCTTCGCTAGAGATGAATCGTGACTTGTGAATTTAAACCGATTCCAACCCAAAAGAGAATTAAATCGGACGCTGGCTTCTCGTTGAGGGAATTAGTTTAGAAATAGATGATTTGTTACATTTTCCCGAGTCTCCAAGTGGGACACAGAAAGACGCATTACACATGTATGTACTGTACACTGTACATGCTTAGAGCAATAAAGTCAAGTGGCTAATGCTTTTTCTCCTTTATAAATACTTGAGAAGTAACAGCAACCACTTTGACCAAGACTGTATGTAGCTATTGTTGCATTCCCTCGTCCAAAACAATTTCAGCTAAGGCTGTTCTATGCTCTGCTTTTAAATCTCATCTATCATGTTCATCCCTCTGCTCCTGTTTACGTCATGATTACATCTGAAAGGTAAGCTCCTCTGGACTTCGCTTCTGATACAAAGCTTCAGTAACTTCAAGGGACAGGTAGGTGGATGAAAGTCAAGAAAATAATAACATACGGGGACTTAAGTTTAAGCAATTTTTGTGAATTACCCGTCTTCTACTTTGTTCAACTCTGTATTTTATTAATGTTCTATAGTTTTTAGCTTTATATCGTTTTTAGTATGACAATTATAGCATATTTCAAGTTTACAGAAAATCTTTGCATTTGTTCATTTACCATCGAAATCCAGAAGACAAGGAGAACTATTTTACTATTATGTTTCTTGTAAAATTGTATTTCTATCTTATACCTCGTCGGCCATAGTGTGTGTCCATAGTAAATTGTAACTGAGATAGGAGCGTCGCTGTATATTTATATTTGGTACATCGTTACTGTTACTTTTAGACTGCTTACATGTCCTAATTTTGCAACGCTGCGATATTCCTATTATCATTACTTGCAGGTAATTTTTTGCAAAAATGATTTCGTAATTATGCTAAATATCGGTACAAATGCTTCAGATACACCAACCAAGTTCCTGTGATTTGGTCAACTAACCAGGATATATGATACCTATATATCCCATGATATCAGTACGTGGAAGCTAAAGCGTTATGTTTTGATCTTAAATAAGTGAGAATCGAGACAGACGGAGTACACGCATTGGGCCTACTATTATTATTTATTTTTTTATTTAATCTTAAAACCCCTTTCAGACTATTGCCCAATACAAGGTTTACAGCTGACAGTGTTTACAATTTAGGTTACGAGTTGGTTACGAGTTGGTATTTACAAATACCATTTTAAACTCAACCAACTCGATTAAATTCATCTTAATCTGTTCGTCATACTTAACTGGGAGTCTGATCTTAAATCATTGGGCCGATTATGTGAATGAATTAAATTTTTTCGGAATTGTATGCATATATTGGTGTATACAGATAGATACACGCACAAGCAAGCTTTTTTAGTTTGGTTCAACAACTTGGTAAAAATTAGGCGATTAGTGCCTACAGGTGATTCATGTATTTTTGTAATACAAATATTAAATCTACATATACAGTACTTTATTCAGGCTTCCACAAAATGATTGCATAATGACAATATTGGCTCAAACTTTGTATTCTGTACAATTATGGTGTGCTTGCATATTTTGTCAAAAATCGTAGGTGGTAATGTGATCTAAAATTTTAATTCATATTAGAGTGGATGAGAAAAGTTCACCGGAGCCGCAGCATGGAGTAAACTGTTACTGTGTGAACCGAGAGTTCATTCTAATAAAACTCTGGGGGACGAAGTCAATTGGTTCAAGGTGTATTTTTGGCCAACGTTTTGGGTGTGGTCGCTTGATGGCACGCTGCATGATTCATTGCTACAATTGCATGGACTGAGGCAGTATGGAAAATTCTACTTTTACTAGTCCATTAATTAGTAATTTATTAATCACTCATTTTGATTTTTACAAAGAGTTATGTCTCACAAAGTGCTTCTATTCCTTCTTGTGCTCAGCTCATAACTCTGACCCCATTTCTTAAATTGAGTACCTGATGATAATTCATAATCCCAGCTGATCTGTGCAATGAAATATGATTCGAACATTGACTCATGTACAGAGTGACAATCTGTACCCTTGGTATTTCAAATATGATTAACTCGCTCACCGACACATACTATACCAAATTGAAGATATTTCCGCAGTGGATTGCATAGAATAATAGTTTATTGGGAAATCCGGCCGCTGCACAGCGCAAGAGAGAGAAAAAACCCAACTTCCACTACCATTAGCGAGTTGAGAAGTTTTCATTTGATTAAAATCAAAGCCAACAGTGTTTTTGTCTATATTTAGATAATTGTAACTTTTCAGAGTCAAGCAAAAATCCAGAAACATAAGAATAAATAGAATAGTAAAAAAGGCTGGACTATTGGGAAATACTGAAAATAACCGAATTGTACAATGGTTTCTTACAAGTGATTGTCGAATATTATTATGCTATAATACTCAATTTAGTGGATCACATGTCAGCGAGCAATTCCGCCATATCCGAAATACCAAGGGTACAAAGTGATATGTATTGCTCAGTGCATATACTAATATTGTTCTTTATTCGATCCCTTAAGCGTTTCTATGTACACAGGCTAAATACAATTACTTATCACAGTTCAGGTCTAACAGATGTGTAGATTAAGATGAATGAAAGACAACTTCCAGCGGTACTTTCCCTTGCAACGTTTAACAATATCCTCAATAAACTTTGGCACATATCAGTAGGTACTCATTTGTTTTATGGCCGCGCTCTCTATCAATTCGAATTGATGTTACGCTTCTTGAGATGGAAACAGATAATTCCAGACAGAGAAATATGAGTTGGAAATTGGAAATACATACATTCTGCTCTGTGTAGTACTAAAACTCCACTGTTTCAAACTGTTGACTCTTCGCATTCAGAATTCAGAATCACAATCTTGGGTCTAGCTAGATTCGTGAGAAACATACCGGATTCAAAACGTGCAGAATTCACATCGAATCAACAAGCCATGCTTTCACTTGGGATTTGGTTTTGGGATTGAGAAAAGGTAGAAAAAGGAAAAATCCCTTCCTATTCCCACGTACAGCGGCCTTTGCACTATGAACGCCTCGTACCGGATAAACGACGCACATTCTTAATTTAACAAATATTGTACACATGTACTGTTCATACATATGTAGTATAATGCCCTCATGGATTGAAGTACCAGGGATAGAGCGGAATTGATGGGGTTGAGGCTGAAGGGACGCGGCTAGTGCATTTTGAGATCAACCGAGCAGCTAATTCGATCGTATAAGTCGAGAATTCAACAGGAGACTTAATTGCTAGCAAACAGCGTTTGTGGTGCAGCGTGGCAAGCAGATAGCCAGTGAATTTATCTGCAGCTTTATAAAAAATGAAAAGTATCACATTACGTTATTTGTTGTGTAGTACTGGAGAGTCACTCATGCTGAAACACCGAATGAAACACAATGAGCAATAACTGGAATCGAACTCAGAAACAACGGGTGAAGGGTGCACTTAAATTCATGTATTTTATTGAATGGAATGCTCGCTTAATTTGTTTCTAATATATTTACGTGTACTAAATTGCTCACAGAATAGTGAAAGCGAAAGTGCTAATATTATGCTACACGATTATGAAGGAGTAGAATTTTGTCATACTGTATGTATGTGTGTACTACAATTGTGATTTTAAAAAAATGCTGTTTAAAACTATATCCAATCAAAATAAGTAAGTAACTTAAAATGTTGTAAAGTACAAACCGAATTCATGATAATTTTGTCAAGTATTACAACTGTGTTTACTTCATTTGCTTAGTGATCAATTTTGCTTGTATTAGAATTAACAATTTTGCTTGTATTAGAGTTAACTAGTAGGTGATGCATTATGTTGTACTTTTACATTGGTGCAGGGAAATCAGACGACAGGCATATCTGCGTTTATAAGATAATCATAAGAACTCTTACATATCGCGTGACAAATTAATTCATTGGACCGTCTTTGTTTTTTAAAATTTGAACATACTCGAGATTAAAAAATGAAATAAAGTGAAACAAATATGAATGCGTTTTGCTTGATCATAAATTAATTACAATAGTAGGTACTAATACTAGCAGAATTTCTAATAATTCGGTTCAAATAATACAAGAAAGACTCGATGGAAATCATCATTAGCAACCACGAAGTCTCAGGACGACGTGAATCGTTGAATCTCTTTCTACTTTGTATTCTGAAAGAAGCTTCTCGTCCTCAAGCTGTTTTCCCCCAAAAATCAATCTTTGCTGATTGGTAGGAATCCGCTCTCTTTCGAAAATAAGGACTTTCAGGCCGAAAACAGAGGTAACTGGAAACACCTTGTAGATTTGTATTTTATCACGCTTAGTAAAAACATCGAATCCTGAGCCGGAGCTGAGCTGGACCTTCTTGGGTTGTGCTGAAGCGTCGCTTGTTCGAATCTTGCTCTTCCGAATCGCAATGAGAGCACGAGCATTGATCCCAAGTTTGTATTTGTCATCAATGTTCCTGCTGTTGATCTTGTTAAACTCTTCAAATTCTTTTGTGGTCATCTTGCTCACAATGAGTTTGAATGCCGGAGAAGCTAGTAGAGCGGTTTCAAGGGCAGCAATGATCGAGTCCAATTCAAATCCTTTGCCAAATTTCTCCGGAGTACACCAAAATGCAGCCCAGCTTGTTAGAGCATTGACGAGCTTAGGCGCGGAGATGTTGAGAGAAGACATTTTACAAATGTCGAATATACTCTCGTAGGACAACTGCAAAAATGCCTCTGAAACTGGATTCAAAATGTCTCCAGCCTTGAGTTCGATTTTCTCCATAATTGCCTCAATAAATGCTTTGTTACTTTCTCCGTTCAGTCCTCGGGCGACGTTAAAGAGTAATATTGTATTTTGACAGCAGAGAGATTGTCGAAAATCAACGAGATCTAGGTTCACCTGTTGATACAAGCCCAAAAAAGGTGTAATTTATTAATCTGCCAATCAAAACCAGCATAATTTTCTAGCTTTTGAGATTTCGAGTGATGTGCTCAAGAATAAAACTGAATTAAACCTAATTTGATCTACGTTTACCGGAATATTTTACAAGTAAAACGTCAACACCAAATATAACGAAATAATATAAATTACATAAAACCGAGCTTTTGTGTGTATATTTCTTGTCTTGAGTTGGCTGATGTAATCAATAAGCTTAAACGTTGGATTGACCTCCACTATCATTGCGTAAAATATTGATAAATATTTAAACAGTAAGAATAGCCTAGTTGTCATCATGTTTTGTGGTTTTACCTCGTATTTAGAAGCGCATTTGAAAATGCCAAGCAGATCGTCTGGTACAATGATCCCCGAATACAAATAATTCAAAAAGCTCCGAAATTCTCGTACGTCATCATCCAAGTTGTATCGATTTCCAGTTTTGGGAGTGCCTCCATAAAACCAGTTCTCAAAAACCGGTGAACGGGAGGCCAAGAGACATTTGTGAGCCTTTAATTGAATTTTTCGGTTTTCCCCATCCACCAAAATGAATGTTACATCTGTGAACTTCCCTTGTTCCACACTGGCTTTCAATGCAGACATACTATCTGTTGCATACGCCATTACGCCAAGTTTCCTACATAGAATAAATTAAAGTTTAATAATTAAAACGTTGAGAAGATTACTATGGCTTGAATAAACTAGTTCCTTATTCGACGTCGAAGCACGTCATACCTACGAAAACAAAAACCGCGACCACAATAACCGAGAGCACAATAGACGCGAAGCAAAAACTGTTATTGAAGCTTCGCGGTTATTGTGTTCGCGGTTTTTGTTGACATGGACCCGTCGAAACTCGAAACTCACGTAAATATAACCGGATGGTTCTCCTTAATGAATTTCTATCGTTTCAAATAAGCTTCAGCAGAAGTTTAGATCCCGCCCGACCTACAACCTACCTACAGCCTAGCGCGCATCACTTTTAGTCCAACTATACTCACCTCCTGTCACCTTGTTGTGGGTCTTGCTTTTCTGGTTGCGGGTAGGATGGCAAATACTATGATTCTGCTGTTTTTACAACTCAAGGAGCGATGAGCGAGGTCGAGTTGGGATTCCGGCTCAACAGTTAGGCGTCACTATGACAACGATGAAGGCAGCTTCTGTTTCTGACCTGAGCAATTAACTTCGACTGACAACTGATTTTTTGTTCTTTAATAGTCTTCCCAAGAGCCACGCTGTCAGTTTTTAGAATTTGATCCTTCCAATCCAACCTTCCTGTTTGCAGAGGGCTTAGAATGATGTATGACAGTGCGTACAAGGGAAAGAGCTTGACTAATTTGTGCTCGTGTGTTTTTCATACAAAGCGGGGAATAATGGCCATCCTTCGTCCTTGTCCCTTCCTTATCGCCAATTCTCACCAAAATCATCGGTCCTCCAACGTCCTTGCCTTTCAATTCGAACACGGCTTTTATTTTTATTACTGATTTCAGAATTTCAGATAAGGCATTATTGGGCTTGAGCTACTTATTTAGAAATCAAGAATATTGAAACCTCTACGTACATACATATGTCGAATGAGTTACCATGTTACCAATTCAATATTGTATAAATACTCGACTTTTCCTCGCATATCCCATCCCAGTTTTACCTGCACATGATTATTGATAATATATGTATAATATTTGTATAATACATGTAAATAAATCATACATAGTTCATCATCACCGTGCATTTTCATGGGCACGTTTTTTACTTATGTATACAACGCTGACGCTGTGTTGGCTGTTATAGCATAATTGTGTTTTACTTCCCTAATTACATTCTACCGGGCCCACAAATCAGTGCCAAACACTGATTGCTATCTGCAATGACCAACTGGTTATATGTAGTAGGTAACAACTTATTTACTTACTCAATACAGAAACAGGATCTGCTTTATTGTGAGCCGGTTGTCGCTTGTCCTTTGAGAATATCGTATATATAACTCAACGTACAAGCTGGTATTGAGTTATATTTGTAATTCAAAATACCTCCTTTTCAGCCCTCGCTGATACAAATTCAGAAGATTAACCAATCAGGAGACGAAGAAAAAGCTCCCGGCGGCGGATAGATAAATACACGGATAGATACAATACATACACCACATAATTATTAACCTCGTTATAATTAGCTCGATGCAATTGCATATTTCAGTTTTCAATTCTCATATCCATCCGTATTGGAATTCTCATTCAGAATGTTAATAATGCTTGAGCATGTGTATACTGTACATGCAATACATTGACAACATCTGCAATTGAGTTTAAAATTAAAATATGTAAATAAGTAGTTCCAAATTCCAAACATACATTTACATACATAGACTGTGTAGTGTACATACATACTGCATTACTGCACACTACACGGACACTACTACCCAGAAACAACTACCTAACTACATTATTGGCGTATTACGTATTATATGTACGAGTATGTAGGTACACAGGGAAACTAATTCCCTGATATGCTACATGTTCATGTATTATGGTAAGCACAAGGAATCACATATCGCATCCCACCTGAACAAGGTATCCAATCTCTATTTTATTATTGATTTGTATTCTGAATTTATTAAATAACAGTGGATTGCAAATAGTGAATATTTATGACAAACATATTGAATACCTAACCTACCCTTAAGATCGATAGCCGAATAAGTTCAGTAATCAGTACCTGGCTATTTTGTTTTGCAGAAAAATTATGAATTTACTTGCGATATTTTGTATTCCAACTTCCAACATAACATGATTTAGTTCGTCTAATGTATTACATTAAACGATGCTAATTTCTTCAAAAGCTGGAATGTTGACTCTCAATAGTGGGTCGTTCGTTTGAATCAGCGGGTTCACACACTCGTTCACGGTTATAACTGGAAGATCTCTAAATATGAGCCAAATAAAAACTGTTAAAATTGAGTTGATATTGAAAAGCAGGCAAAACTACAACGAACTGTTGTGATTAAATATAATTTGATAAAAACCTGCTGTTGGAACTCAATCGTCGTTCATTTTCAACAAGAAGTTTGGGTCCGTGGTTGTGAGATGGGAAGCAAGCAATTTCTTTCTTTCCGCCCAAACTGGCAATTGATCCAAAAGGCTCGTCACTTCTCGTTGTTAGTAATGAATCAACTGGAGTCATGCCCCTGCGAGGTCAACCCAAAGTTTACTAAGTATTTTCTTATCACAACTGCAGAATTATACGAATTGTGTCGAATTTATTGTGTGAGCTAAAACGCAGTGAAACGGGATATATTGTAGTTAAGCTTCTTTAATTGAATCTAACACTCGTGGTCGTGGATATGTACCACTTATGTGTTGTAAGTTGTAAGTAGTAATGCACGCTTTTTCGCAACAATGTTTCGCGAAACGATCGGGTGAATGAGATATGAATATGTGAATAAAACAACACCCGTAAACCTTTTCCAACCAGCAGGTTCTTCAAAAATTAAGGCGCAATGCGTGTTCATTATATTAGCTTGAATTGCTTATTTCAAATCTACGTTTTAACTCCGCAATTGTATTTTGGTTGTTTGATTGATCGCCCAGCAAGCTATAGATATGCTTATACATATATTCGTGAACGGTGTATTTAGAGCTGTACCAACTAGATTTATAATTTCAGATCTAATTTATATGCTCTGTGATACTTTCTGCTTCTAAATACAGGATGCATTCACGCACAGGTTCAATGGTTTAAAAAAACGTCCTACTTGATAAAGTTTGGCGATGCGAGAGATGGTCGTCGGGACAAGCTGGCTTTCCGACGTGAATTAGCACTGGAATCTCTAAAGCTGTGATGCTCACGAACATTTAGTCTGTCATCACCATTGTAATCTCCACTCATTCCGGCTGCGATGTTTCCTCCGAATATGGCATTTCCATTCGAATTGGCAATGAACCCTTCTGGTATTGTCTGGAAGTAAAGGTTATTATTAGATAGTTTCCTTGCATTTGAATAGAATGTCGACTGACATATGGAATCCTGACGGCCTTGTTCCTCACAAATGTCACCTGAGTAATTGATGGAAGCGTCTTACGACGACCACTGAAGTAGTTTGACGTGAAAGCTGACTCTCGTCGACTTGGCGGAAAGCTGGAGGCATTCGTCGGAGTTAAGGAACGACTTCTAGTCTCTTGAGATTCGGGTACGGAAAAGATCCGAACTCTCTTCGCTTCCGCTCGATTCAACCTCCAATATATTAGACAGAGTGATATTCCGGCTAGAAATAATAAGCTTCCAATCCCAATAAATGCGGGACCTGCAATTTTACCCTGCTCTCGAGATGCAGAAAACTCCTGTAAATAGTACAAGGGTAAATCCAAATTAATTACGTGAACAGCAAGATATCAGGTATCAGTCAATATCGAGAAAACCAAAAACCGAACAAACCGAAACCGAGAAACCAAATCCGATCAAAATGAAAGCGGATGGTCTTGTCGATTTAGGTGGGCGATATCCTTGCATTTAGTAGTTTTTCGACTTATATTTTCAAGGTTTTAGTTACTCGTTTTAGATTTCATCGGTATCTACATTGAATATACGGGGCAGCACTTATGATCTGATTTTTTAAAATGCTTCATAATGCTTCATAGGGAACTTGTTTTGACCGAGTCTACAGCTATTTTATTGACAATTTTACACTTAAACATTATGCAAAATTTGCATTTTTCCTTAACCATTTCACACCGTTAATTGCTCAGTTCAGCATAGCCTGTTAGAGATATCTATTTCATAAATTTCGTTCCTTTGTGGTTTATTTGTTTGTCTGTCCTCTATCTCCTCCAATACTACTGGACGGATTTGGATGAACAATGCTTAAAATTTAGCTAATTTTTGGGGTCAGCCCGTAGGGCGGTTTTGGTTGGCCTCTGACCCCCGGAACTTTGACCCCGAGTCAACCCAGGGTAAAATTTTAGCACTTATTTTTGAAGTTGCATATCAAATGAAATCCTATGACCTACAGATTACAACTATACCATTGTGACCCCTAAGTGACCCTTCGTTTGACCAGAGGAGGTCAAAATGTGACATTGAGTTACTATTCACGATTTGTGTTGCTACGGGTGTCAGAATCACGGGGAACATCGTGTTGGCTTCAATTGACCCTTGATTTGACCTCCAGGTGCGCCAAAGGGTCAAAATTATACCCCGCTTTTAGACCAGAAAGGTCTTATGGGATACTCCGGTCGTCCGTCTGTCTGTCTGTCCGTCCGTCCGTCCGTCACGCTT
>JAQFXY010001205.1:0-11958 GCA_034693865.1 Ceratophysella sigillata | reverse complement strand
ATATTAACAGTGTTAACGTTAAACCATTAATTCAAAGGATATTAAATGTCAGTAACCATTTAACTACACATAACCCACTGCAAAGGGAACCTGAAAATTGTATTTTTAATTGCACATAAAATTAGAGATTTATATTTCGGCAGAGAGTTACTACGAAAGCCACAATGCCGATACGGATCCTGTCATTCTTTACAATTTTGTGGGATTTGATTTATTTCACGCTGTACCTCTTTCTTGTTTACGTTGAATCCGCCTTTCGCTACTTCTTTCCTCCAACCTTGAAGTCTTTGGCCGGGGAAATCATTCTGGTAACGAAATTCATATCAATTAATTTAATAATTTTTTTAACTACGATTTTGGCACTATTCAAAACAAGCAGTATCCAATGTTAAATTGGGATTTTGCTGATTTTTTTGTCCATTAATTTACGAGTACTTAGAAGCAGGAAACTACTTAAAAACAGGAATTTCCGTGCAGATGGCAATTTTTTTAACCGGGGTGGATGCTATGCATTAATCATTGTACTTATCACAACAATACAAGTTGAACACTGTTTACCAATAGAGCACTAGCAAGGTTTAATGAGTTACTCGCGTGCTTAATATTACATCTGTATATTATGGATAGATTACGGGATCAGCAAGTGGAATCGGCAGGGAAGTTTGTTTACAATTATCTCAATCTGAAGCTACTCTGGTTTGCTGGGACATTAGCCAACGGGACAATGAACTACTGGTCAAGGAATTACGCAGAGATGGAACGCGAGCATATGGATTTACAATAGACGTTTCAGATCGAGCAGCGGTGGAAGCAATGGCTCTCAAAGTATGTATGTTTACGTCACGGGCACGACACTATAGTAATGCGTCTAAAGCTCTGACGAATATGTTGTGCGTTGTGTCAGGTACAACGGGAAGTTGGGCATGTCTCAATTGTCATCAACAATGCGGGTATCCTTCCATGTCATTCTCTCCTCAGTCACAATCCACGAGAAATTACACGATGCTTTGAAGTGAATCTCTTTTCCCAATTTTGGATTCTTCGAGAATTCCTTCCTGCAATGATTGAGAGGCGACGAGGTCACGTTGTGTCAATGTCTTCAGCATCTGCCTTGGGAGGAACCCGGAACCTGGTTCCCTACGCCGCTTCCAAGAGTGCCATCCATAGTTACATGGAATCACTCCAAGCCGAACTTCGCCTTCATCCTAACAAACCTGATATTAAGTTTACAACAGTTTATCCTGCGATTTGCGGGACGGGCCTGGTCAAGAATATAAAAATCAATTCCAGGTAAGTATTCTGTATTTTGCGCGTTAAATAAATATTCAGGGAAGTAGTGGTGAAACCTGTCACTCTTTTAGGTGTGGCTTGTGACCTATGTAATAGTTTTCTGAGAATTCACATGAATGTAATTATTTTGAATTTTCTATTGCAACTTCAAGGTTTCCATCCCTGTTACCTGTTTTAGAGCCCGATTTCGTAGCACAAAAAGTAGTTGAAGGATTTCGACGGAATTATGATCGAATCTACATTCCAAGTTCCGTTGGTTTCCTCGCACCATTCCTGACGTAAGTTCACTCTTCAAACACGTGTTTCAAAACGCAAGTACAGCCATGTAACTATAGTAGCAATTCAAATTCAAATACGAAGTTGATCTTTCCAGAAACTGAGTTGAACGCCTTGATAAATTTTGTCAATACAGGTGCAAATCAATATAAGCAGCATAAAAAATACAGATGAATAACACCATTACTAAAAACTAAAGATTTTTATTTGCAATACAAACTTCGCTAAAACAGTGGAAATATGATTCAATGTACGGAAGATATATGCAAAACGGGTTTCATGTTTCCTTCTGTATACTGCGAATTATGAAAAGTGTAAATCACATTTGCATACCTAATCTGTCGTCAGTAAACTATGCTGAAATGATTCTGGGATGAACCCAGCCAATGTTCCTACTATATGGAGCAGGTTTCGACGACCAGCGTTAAGCTTAACGTTTATTATCCACATTAAAGCAAAGTCGTACGATATGCCTTAACTACTGTATTGTATTCCTTTACAGTATTCGCAGAAAACTTGTTAAATTACGTCACGCTATATGTACATATATCACGTCTACATACAACTGTGGCTGTGCCATATGCACTATCATTTCATTATTGTGAATTTGAGTTCGTATTCAAATACCTAAGAAATCAAGGTACATAGAGTAGGTATTTTCCATTATGAATAATCGACATCTGCTGCATAATATGCTCAACAAGGGAACAGGAAAGCAGTTGATCTTGAAGTTCACCTTTCTGCTTCTTAGATTCCATATGTCAACATCTACATACATACGCATAAGCCAATACAAAATAATAAGTACGTAATACAGTAAGGTAGAATACTAGGTAATTCCTTAAACCGTAAATCACAACTGGAATTTCTATTTATTCGTATAATTTGTAAAGGTTCGGATTTGAGTTATAAAAAGTACGTGTATTCCATGAAATCTGTATTGACCCCAATACCTTCATGTTGTTATCTGGTCCAGGATCTATAGAAAATATATTCGTTTCCAATAGTCAAATATTCGTTTAGGTACCTATAATATTATGTATGTGAAAAGCAGGACATAGTTAAAAGTTTAGAATTGCGTTTTAAGCGAAATATAAGTAAGTTGCGTGTTGCGAAGATTCATACCGCACAATTCATACCTGCTATGATTCATACCGCACAACTCATACCGGGGATAATACCGGTGTTTTTTCATACCGGGGATGATTCGTACCCGTGTTTCGTATAATAAATATTTTCTCCTGTATTTACAACACCGGTATGAATTGTCGCCGGTATGTAAAAACACTGGTATGAGTTATCCCCGGTATGAAAAAACACGGGTACGAATTATCCCCGGTATGAAAAAACACCGGTATGAGTTATCCCCGGTATGAGTTGAGCGGTATGAATCATAGCAGGTATGAATTGTGCGGTATGAGTTGTCGCAACTTCAGTAAGTTGGTTGGTTATCTTTTTTGTTCGGATTCTGGTTTATGGGTTACCTATGTAATAAATGAATTACGCTATACTATTATTTTACTACATAGATGCCAACCATTAAAAGTGAAAACGGCCATTCTGGATTTTCTGGAATACTACCTCGAACCTGAAGAATAAACTGATCGTCCCTGGGTCGTGTCCAACATAAACATGCTGCGAATGTCATCCAACATAATATAGGTACGGAGCCTTCAAGAATAGCCTTATGAACTTGGCCACATCCTTCGTTCAAAGACGTATGTTTTTTGCTTGAGCCTGGTTTAGAATATAAATTCGACTGTGCAGTGATTATGTAGTAATTAGTAATGCAGGCATTGTTTTGTTTTAGTGTATTATTAAATTGTTTTACACTCAAACATATAAATACGTTCATCGGCCAAAATCAGTGCGAAATTAATATATTTATTTCAGATAGTTTAGTTTATTGTCAGAAAATGTAACCAACAAATCAGCCTAATTTTGGCTTCACATTAACCTCGCCTGACGTTTTGCCTATACATGACAACTTCAGAAACTGATTTCCATTCATTAACATGCCTAAACCAGGCGTAAAATAAATTGAATAACCTCAGCGTGAACCGAAGGAAGCTAAACCTGAAAACCCACGAAATATAGTTTATTGATTCTTGCATTCAATGAATAATGGCTCAATTCTGAAACTATTGACTAGGTATTGTCAGTTTGTTTGTCAGTTCAAACTAAAGATCGAAGAAGATATTACATCTTTCTTGGCGAAAGCTAACAACGAAGTAAACAGAAGAGCTGTACTGAAACCCATTCATATTGTACATATATCCATATCCATTCATTCATAAATATTTATTTCCTGCAAATCTGCCTTTCTGTGCTTCCTTTTGTGATGTTAATTTAGCAGAAGCAAGATCACAAGTCATGGAATTATGCATTATTGCGAACATTATACATTCTACTATATGTATGTAACAATCTGTATTCCCTATTCCAGTCATTCATGAATTCCATCTTGCAAAAACAGAATCCATACAGATCATTTCGGTCAAAGTTACAAGCCATGTGATTCACGAAGCAGTTTGTACAGTAATTTGCCAATACTTATTCAGTACCTACCTGCCGTAGGTAATGGTTAATAATTTTCTGCATTTTAATCAAAGCAGACATTCCTTAGAATTCCAGAACACCTTATTCACAGGAAAAATTCCACCGTAGTGGACATTGAAAATATGAATTAATTACATAAATACAGCAATTATACAGTGATTTGCTCAGTAATAATATTTTGTCGTATTTATGTATTTATAAAATCCAATGTGTTTCGGCTTTGCCGTAATCGCAAATCTGGATTATATGTTCGATGGCTGATGGCTATTGACGATACGTTGATTTAGATTAACTTTCTTGTATAAAATCAACATTCGATAGTTTCTTTAGTAAGATTTGATGTTGCGAACTTTTGTGTCATTCATAAAATGGACATATTTAGTATTGTGTGCGCAGCGTGTCTCTGTCATCTGTCAACTCAGATGTTCATAATGTATTGGCATTATCAGTAGATTTGCTTTGCATCTGCTAAATTAAAGTTAAATTAAAATTAGACAAATAAACCGTGAATAATAATCCGACCTTTGGTAATGTTGATTAGTTCCCGCGGCCATGTCCTGAATGAAAAACGTCACTACCGTTGTTTGTTTGTTCCATCCCCAACGTTCCTGTGTGAAGAAGGCTAATAAAGCTAAAACAGGTTTCAATTATTTCAAAGATGCGGGATCGTGTGTGCAAAACAAATGTATTCGCACGTGTGAACCATTATTATTAACAAAACAACATGCACTTCCCCTTGCACTAACTACCTAAGAAGGCATTAAGAGAAAAATGGTAATATACGGTAAATAGTATAAATGTGAGAGTAATTCAAAGGCTGTATGTGGATAAAACCTTGATTAACTTGGTACTTATTTCGGTCGGTCGACTGTTTGCTTTTCTCGAACCAGTTTTCCGTTTCTTGTTGACTTATAAACAGTGAACTTTAGGTTTTATGAAGATAATTACTAATTTAAAGTTGAATTTAAGCCGACTCCTAACAATAATACAAACTTGTACACACGGTTCAAAGTGCCTCATTCTGTGCATTAATTCGAATAAGTAAGTAAACGACCTAAAAAGCGGAGTCATCAGTCAATGACTGAGCTGCTGGACGACAACAAGGACAAGGGACGAATATTCTACTACACCAACACCTTGTGAATATTTTCTACTCTAGTTTTCCGGCTTTACAAGTTATTTCGAATTGTATTGTAATCCGATTCAGAAGTACCTGCCACAAACGTCAATCCACGTGCAAACTACAACAGTAGAATTTCCTGACAATTAAAAGTATTGTATTTGTGTACAATAGAATTTTATTTTTAAGACTCGTAATCCGGATCCGTAGAATGATTCTGGATACAGGAATCTCGTTTCTTAAATTTATTTCAATTGATGTACCCTGGCTTTGTCTATTTCTATTCAAAACCAACACTGGAAGGCTGTTCAGATTAATTTTTCCACGACAGATGAAGTCCCTGAAAAGGGAGATCATACTGGTGAGCACGTTAACACAAGTTATTGGAATTACCGTGTTTGCATATCAACTTATTGGAAACTGACAGATAACCGGATCGGCAAATGGATTGGGACGGGAAATCTGCCTAGCCTTGGAAAAGTCCGGAGCTACCCTCGTTTGTTGGGATATTGATAAGAGGCGCAATGAAGAGCTCGTGAGGCGAATTCGAGAAACTGGAACTAACGCTTACTCTTATGGCATTGATATATCAAAACCTGCGTCGATCAAAGCTATTGCGGATAAGGTATTTTGACATTTCTTGTGTCGGAATTCGGATGCACCTGGAATAGGCGAAGGGATATGCATTCCCGTCCTTCTTAGTGATTAATGACTGATGACCAAATAGGCATACATCTACTCCGTATGTTTTCAGGTGAAAGCAGACGTGGGCTACGTTTCCATGATCATTAACAACGCCGGAGTATTTTCACTCAAGAGCGTTCCAGAATACTCGGCCGAGGAAGTTGAAAACATGTTTAAAATCAACGTAATGTCGCATTTTTGGATCATAAAGGAATTCCTACCGGACATGATTAATAATAAGCATGGTCACATTGCTGCAATTGCCTCGGCAGCTTGCACTATGAGCCCTGGGCTCACCTCATGCTACTCGAGTACAAAGCACGCGATTCATGGCCTCATGGAGTCTTTGAGAGACGAAATACTTCGCCGGGACGTGGGACTAAATATCAAGCTAACAACTGCCTATCCACACCTTATGAGAACCAGCATGAGTAGTCAGTACAAAGTTAATTTCAGGTGATTCACACGATAAATCGCATCAAAGTTAATCTAAAACTATTTTAACTGTTCACCTATGAATTGCATGCCAGATTTCCATCTCATTCGAAATTTCTTGACCCTGCTTACTGTGCCAAAGTGATTGTGGAAGGGATTCGGAGGGATTATGAATATATTGAAATACCCTTCATTCGATCAAACATAACTAAATGGATCGTGGCGTAAGTATCTGCAAAATTCGATTACAATATGTTCTCAACGAATGACTGATTTCTCGCTGTTTTCATGTGTGTTTTCAATATGTAGAATACTTCCACCAAAAGTCCTATCGGCCTTATATTCCAGTCTGGGTATAACTCAGAACAGCGTTGAGGATGGGAACAATGGCAGAGCGACCAACGACCAGCTTAACAAAGAACTGTATTGAAGTATTTGTCTTTGATTATAATTATTGTAAAACCGAATTCTCAGAACGCATATTAGTTTTCTTTAGTTTATAATTTTTTTTATTTCATAATTTAGAATAAACTCTGAATAGTTTATTTTAATCCTCCAACCGTCGTCCGTGGACAGCGTGTTATGAATACCAATCGTATTTAATTAATCATAAGGCTACGTTGTTTAGCGCTTGCATGCTAACGCTCAGTTCGTATAAAAGTTGCTACAATCTTTAATTAGAAATGTGTATAATACTAGTAATACTTAATTTTCGGTAAGTTTACATGACCAGACCAGGATTCCTGGATATCTTAGGATTTAAATAAATTACCTAGGATTTATACGACAGGACGCACGCCAGTGCTATGGGAGAGGGAGCGGGTAAGCTCACAGCCACAACAGCATGTGGTTTGAACCATGTTGGTAAAGATTCAGAATTCGGAGAGGTGAACTTTGAGAGAAAGTAAGGACAATAGGAATCATGGATTTAGAAATGAAAAAATAGAATAGGATGAGCTTATACAATAGAGCAATTAGGTATGTGTAATGTTTACCCGATTCGTTCGCTTCCAGAATAGTAATTTATTGAATTTCCAAGGGTCGGGGTGAGTGGTCTTGATTTCAGTGGATAGCTCTGGCTTGGATTTCCCAGATTGACCGTTTACTTCTTTTCTGTTGTTGGGTAGTGTATCTGAACCGAACTCGTTTGTATTCTGGAGATCAATTTCTGTCATTGTATTCCAAATGGCTTCGGACCCTGCAGTATCCGCAGAATCATTCCGGTTGAGCGCGTTCCCACTGATACTGATACTTCGGCTGGCGTCCCCTTCTCCGTCGACGATGCTGTCATCGTCTTCTATACATGACTTGGGATCAGGGGTTGGAGCCGACTTGCGTGAGTACGAAGAGGACTCTGGAGACGGAACGCTGATGTTGGGTCGCAAGTATTCATACGTCGTCAAACCTTTGGCCAAGATGTACACGTGAAAGAGACATAGATGCCCAAGTGAGGAAATTATACCCACCACAGCTGCAATTATAACTCCGAATACAACAGTCATCTTAGTCTTGTCCAGATCTAGTCGATCCTGAAGACGAGTTTCAGGCCCAGTTTCTATGTCTGCGCTGGATTGCGTATCATTTTCCATATTTTCGATGGAGCTGCTAATATTCGTTTTGCTAGGGGCTGGTATTTGGTTCGACTTCGATCCAACGTCGGTGCTCCACATATTTGCAATAGCCAGTGCACAGGACGCAATTAGCGCCAAACAACATATGGTTGAAAACGTGATGCAGCCAAAGAAGTAGAAGTAATTCCTGCTTCCAACGCAATGATTCAGCCAACGGCAGTGATGGTCAAATCCATCGACACACTTATTACACAAGCTGCAGTGCTTGGTTCGATGATGTGTTACTGTAATATTGCACAAGTGACATCTTCCATTCTCAATTACGTGCTGATGCTTGGCTCTGTCAAATTCTGGAACAGGGCGTTTGGACAAGTGTCTACGAACATCAAAATTAGCAGGGTCTATCCAGCTAGCTGCGAAGTAGAATATGATCACGGCCGTGTACATAAAGCCCATGATAAAGTTGTATGGCGCCCAGTAGTCCACTGGTAAGTTGGGTGAAATCACAGCAAAGGTAAATGTAGGAAAGAATAGTAGTCCGAACCAGCCGCCCATTTGCTGCGGATGAAAAGGCAACTGGAATCCATTGGTTCGACGCCACTTCCGGTGTTGAGGCTCAATTTTGATGAGATGGTTCTGAAGGGAACATGTACGTGCCAAACAGGACTTGACTTTCTTCAACATCTGTTTGAATGAAACAATAGGAAAAGCATTATTAAAGGTAGGGGTTTTGTTAGAACTAATCCATCTTAAATCTAAGTGATATAGCATGGCCGGAGTTCGGGCCACTCACTTTAATGTATCGTTTTGAGCTAAAGTCGTGTCAGATAAGTCGTTGGCATGCTCACGTTCGTTCCAGAAAAAGTTTCAGTTATCTCTTGGTTTGAGATTGGATAGCAAATAAGAAAGTGACAAGCTCTTAACATTGAATTTCAGCACTTGCAGAAACACTAAGTTTAACTTAATATTCACAGATAGAATAGAAACATGGCAATTTTGTTGCCTGGAATATGATATCTTTCCCAAGACATATCTGGCATGTTCCTAAGTCACAAGCTTAATTCCGGCTGCTTCGAGGAGTATGGCGCATTAGCTGAAAACTAAACCTATATAGTAAGACTCAGCTGCACCATAACAACGTGTACGTACAGCGTTGATGTCAGAGAAATAGAAATACCCTGGCCAACCAAAATGCATTGCCAAATAAACACGTAATACCTAGTTCGAAAATTACTAAATAATACAATAAGGCCTGCCTTCGTCGGATAGTATGCAAATGTAATTACATACATTGACGTCAATTGAAACAATGATAGAAATGATAAAAAACAATTTGAAGCATTGGCTGAACTCTATTGTTAATCAAATTACTTTAGATTATACATGCGCCAAATAGCAAAAGACCAGAACGCCAGACTAACCTTGCGAATTTACAGGACACCAAACCTTTTGAAGATGGTCTCGATCTTCCGAAATAACTGGGATGTTTCTCTGGTGAGTAGTAACTGGAATTTGTTATTTCAGGATAATTGGAACGACAACCTTTGTATAATGGGATTGGGATGACAATCAAGAAAATGCTCGTAGAAATGTTCGATTTCTTGTGGTTTCCTTCTTTCAATCAACGAATTATCTTCAGTCCTTCCTACGGCTTCATGTAGAACGTGAATTAGGAACTACGACAAGACATGAGACATGACGAGTGTCTCCAACTTGACGTTTTTCCTCGTTGCGTGTGCACAGGATTAGAATTGGAGACGATGTATTTCCTGAGGTCACAATTCGTATCTAGGGAAAAAAGAAAAAGAACTATTGGCGATTACATTAACCTAATTATTTATCTTGAAGTAGGCTCAACTAATTCCTTTGAATAGTTTTAGTTTATTCAAGGGCTGCCTTAATGTATAATAAGTTGCCTGTTGCCTCCGTATAGAGTTTTATGATGGCGTTTATAATTTATAACATATAGAGCTTTCTTAGACATTAATATTTCATTAAGATTTACTAATCCCTAATCGCTATTGCCAAGTGCTTATATGCGTACAATATCGATTGACATTGTAAGAATACTGGAATACGAGTTGAACATGAGTCATAATTGGGAATACCTTGGTGAACATGATCGATATATAAAAACAGCCATTATTATGGAAGGCAATAGAAAGAAACATTTTGGGTATGGTATGAAGCACACACCAAGCCTAATAACTCAAATTGAACAAAAAGCAACATAGCAGCTTCCAGCTCAGCGTTGGCTTATAAACAATAGTTTTCGTACTTGGTAGGGAAGGTCTATAAAAATTCTCTCGCATCAATTTAATAATAATCAAATTCATTTGAAAAGTTTGAATACATACCTATATATTTATATATATATATTTTTTTTATATATTATGTGGTTTATTCTCCATCATGGAGATTCACACATACCAGGGTATATGAATCTTCAATTTCTGCATAGTAAAGTCGTGTTCAAGTAATGCTACAATATTCTGGACTAAATAGGTTAGGTCGTATCGTAAGCCCGTAACAGAAAACAGAGTATTGGGCATACAAATAAGAATACGCCTAATAATTAACATCTGAATTGGAATCTCATTGATGACTATGCCAGCCAATTAAATAATTCCAAGTCGGCATGCCGACCAATGCCTGTCGAAATGTCGCAAAATCAAATGAGGCGTTCCCTAAAAATGTCGAAGGCAAAACAAGGGACTTTTAATAAAATTGAACGAGAATTTCGCCACACATACCTAAAATCCTTTTGTGGGTTGAAACGCATTGCGAATAATGGAATTTCACAAAATACTCAATTAAATGCGTGATACAGTTTATACAGTTGGCCTGTCACCTACTAAAAGTTACAAGTCGATTCCGGTGCAAATCCAAGCGACAAATTCATGATTCTTAGATTAGTTTTTTTCCTGAAATTCTGTATTTACCTTATAATTTTGGAGGATCCGTGGCGTAAGTACCAATACAGTTTGAAGGTTCGCACAGCAGTAATATTATAATGTTCAGTGTATTTGACTTTGTGAGCAGGAGGGGTAAGTATTTCAAACTATCCAGCCATATGCATAAGCGAGGTTCCACAACTTGAAGTAGATTGAACCGGAATATGTAGTATTTAGAATATCCACAAATAACAAAAAAGTGTATTATCCCGTTTAAATAGTCTTTCTGAATCTACATACACAGGTAGAGGTATTCCAGGTGAGTCAGTCAGTAATCTCGTGCATGAATTCCAGCTAGCCTTCTGTCAATCCCAAAGCTCAACATCCTTATCATCGTATATCACGCAGCCAGACGTAGGATATTGTCAATTGTATATATCCCAGCAAAGTGAATAATTAATACAGTATAGTGCCGGCACAGATGACGAGGATATATGTTTAAGCTCACTTCTTACACGGTAAACTAAAATTATTTAAACAATTAATGATCGTCTAGTGTATGAATGTTAGTTGCAGATTCCAACTTCCAACACTAGAATAACGTAAAACTCTAACACTAACTACTAGAATTTTTGAGGATTCAGCTAGTGAAAGACACTATCCTACATACAGATATATTCCAAGGGGGTCAAATCTTCGTTTCCAGCTAGGTTGTTATCCTCCACACAAAACGAAGCACGGACTGAAAATCGTTATAGTTGCCAAGGACACGAGCCTATTCAGAGTGTAAACAAATAGCGTGCGGTGCGAACCTGAGGAAATAAACACAACAGCAAAAGTCCGCAATAGCACATAGCACCCGATGGGATATTTCTCCCCCAAGGAAATTACCGGGCTTTCCCCAACAACAGCGTCTTATCATATGCTTGCAATACAGCCATACTTTCTAAAGGTGTTTAGTTTACTAAGTACATGTAATCCTATTACGTATATGATCTACGTGAAAGCTAATATGGAGGTTTAAACTCGAGTATATGGCTACTGATTTGATTTCCATAAAATTATTAGTCGAGTTTTCAGAGGTATGCATTATATATTCAGTGGAATAAAAATGCACCATTAAGTATTC
>JAQFXY010001204.1:0-11977 GCA_034693865.1 Ceratophysella sigillata | reverse complement strand
GATTGAAATGCACTAGGTATAAATGATTTTTCGTTCCGAAGCCCCCCCCAGACCGCAAACCTGTATACGCCCCTGTCCTTAGATCAACTATGGGTCTATTGTCACTCCGAGCTGATCCACCCTGCTCACTAGCGCAGCTGGCTTCACTCCTTTGATACCGAGAACGTCCTGTATTCAGATGAACTGGGTTCCGAAGAACCTTTCCGTCCTCTGGCTTACTGAAAACCTAACAACCAAGTTCAAATAGTTCATTCAACGATTGAGCATGCATTATTAACAAAAGCTGATCACGCCGAAGTTTAAGCTGGCAGTGTAATATTATTGGCCTGTGTTGCGTTAATTTTGTCAAAGTTAGGCACCAGGGAAGTCGTTGTACAGTATCTACAATTACCTGTTCGATCACCTCCAGCTCCAGCTCCTTCTAATGTTCTGTTCGACACGTCCAGTAGTTGTGCCTTTTGGCACGTCACCAAACAAACCAAGATGGAGAAACAAACTTGACTTATTACAGCAGCAGGGAATGAAAGCACTGCATCAGAAACAACAGCTCAGCTGGAAGGCTCCTCTTCCATCCGATCCCCCAACGCCAACCAAGCAGCTCCAAAACTTAGCTCATAATTTAACCCAACCGCCTATTATACACACTCCAATCCCAATGCGTCACCTCACAAAAATCTAACATGGACTTACAGCACACAGACCAGAAATGCTAGCGGGCTTGGGGCGCAACTATCTCGCGTCTGTGCTGTGTTCTGTGTCTGTGGACTTACAGAAGAGACACGAAATGGGGGAAGTTGGCGTTGGCTTTTGGCGTGTGTGTGGCGTGGCTGGCCTATATGCTACAAATTGACCAGATAGATTTCACACATAAATGGAGTTGAGCATGGAAAACAAGCACGAAAATCATATCGTATCAGATCGTAATGCTGAAGTCCGGTTCTCCACTTCCGTGGAGGAATTTCACAGCACGTGAAAACGCATGCAAAATTGTTCAAAATTGTTTCTCACTTTTTCGAGTTTTGAACCACAAAGTTAAAGAAAATTCGAGCCGCTGTGACTTTTCAATTCGATGTGTGATGTGACTGATTACATTACAGTAGCTTGAAGTATTTTTCTATTTTGTTTATCATAGCTATCATTTGGTAGAAACGTAGCCTGGGGTAACCTAGAAACCCTATTTATTGAGTCATAAGCATCAACTGATTGCGTTTTACGGGAAAAGAAATTCTAGAAAAGGATTTTGAGGTTTTACATTTAATGGCCCGAAAGTAGGTGTGGGCGTCGATATAGGCTATTTTTTGCAAAATCTATCGGGCCCATTTTCTGTAATGTGGCAAGATGGCTGCCCATTAGATATATTTATGAGTACATGCGTATTAAAGCTTTAGTTCTACTTAATAATTACAAATTCGATCAGGGCCATTTTTCGCTAATTGCACGATCCCGATGTACGCTAATATTATTGCAATAGCGGGTGCAGTTGCTTCCCTTCCTTCTGGTCCCCAGCAGCTGCCATCAGGCAAGTTTTTCCATTATTTTATTTTTGAATCCTGTTTGTATAGATTGTGAAGTTGAATATCCTTGCAGAAGCACGACCGTATGCAGTTGCTCAAAAATGCAATAAACAAACATTGCCACGAAGTGTTCGTGTAATAACTCGTTAATAATGTATGTTTTATAGTTGGCACGTGTGCCTTACTCGATTGCAAATACAAATACTTATAAATCCGATTCAGAGTCTACATTTAAAATTATCAATGATTTCGATCCGCGTTGATTAAAAGGTCAAAAGTAATTGTAAACATTTGTTAGTATTGATATTAACTCCATTCTTCAGTTCTTTCCGTTTCCGTAGCTTTTGTACGACCCAGCCAGTTCCAGCAAGTACTTATCAGGATTATCACTCCATTCCGCCGTTCCATTCCTGTTCACAGTTCGTTGCTTTTCACACTGCTTAGCTTCCCATTTCTTAAATTCCAATTGACAGCTCCTGAAATCATTAAAGTATTTATAAACAAATGAGTACGTGCATTTTAATATTTGAACGTTGTAACGTTTTTATACATATTTATTTAAGCTTTTAAGTACTGAATAGTCAACTTACTGTGCGTGCTTTGGAGCACATCCATAAACAACAATTTGATTGATTCTGCATGGAACTTTCTTGAAATAGACATACTGGAAATCCGGCTTGATTTCAACGGATACATTACGTGGATCCTTCCCAACTTGGATTCCAAAGGGGTAGCCACGTATGGAGAAGTTAGCGTACAAGATCTTTGCACCTCCTGAATAAACACAATCAATGATTCCCACATTCTTATCAGTATTCGTATCAGTCAGTAAATATGACTCGGAGTACTGATTGTAAATTGTAGCCTACAGTAAGTACCTAGCGGTTTCAAGGAAATATCAGTACAGTGCTCAGTCTTGTCAGTAGAACCAAGCAGACCAAAAACAAATGAATCAAGACTAACAAGAGCTCAACCGTATTGTAAAGTACGTAAAACATATAAACGCTAAAGAGTCGAATTTAATAATAATGGAGCAAAATCGTTTCCAATAAGATTACTTACGTTCTACTAGATGGAATTCAGGTTGAAGCTGAAGAAGAATAGTGTCTTCTCCTCCCCAGAAACGGGAGTTTTCTTTCCATTCCATTTCTGTCCCAATGCAAATGCTGTAGCCATTGTCTGCGTGAATAAACATCAGAGTTGGGCCACGGTAATTGAATACATGAAACTGAAATCGATTCACACTTGATCCATCCAGCTCACTGTTGTACAGCATAGTCCAATGAGGGGCTTCCATTGCCCTACTATTTAGCTACAATTGCAATTCGGAACCGGTATTGTATTCGTTTTGTATTTGGTATTGTAATAAATTAATCTATCAATGATTTACAACAATTCGTTAAAATTACCAGTTGTTGAATCAATTGCTTTGGACTGAATACTGTTGTGAATGGACAGGGTGGCGGTTCAATTTTCTGCACTAGCATGTCGACATATTTCCCTGGAAGGGAGCCAGAGAGAAGCCAAAGGAGAATAGGGCTGAGGTCGCCGGCAACGGCTTTGTCATGGTCAGTTTCATCCGCACTCAAGAATGTACCATTTAATTGAGACCCGTTGGAAATGCTGGATGAAGAAACAGATTCATTTACAGGTGAATAGACTGCGTCGGCAGAAACCGTCTAGATTAATTTCAAAGGCAAGTATTAATTGACCTGATTTTGCAAATGACACATAGAATCAGGATTGAAAGATTGGACACATAGAATCAGGACGTACAGATGAAAGGCTTGGAGCGCCGGTGGTTGATAGTGCCAGCTTATAACCTGCGGTCAACCGATGCACGACATACTTGTGCATCGGAATAAGAATTAGTGGAAGATTTGTTAGCATCCAATTGGACAGAAAGCAGCTTGACATTTCCTCCTTTACATGATACTAAACAAGGAATAAAAGATTTTTTAGTTGCAATAATAATTGACATTTCAATATTTACGTGTCTAGTCTCTAGTCTCTCGTTTGAAGGATACATCACTGAAAACTGGCATTAATCACCAGAGTATTTGTTAAACTTTATGGTTGATGAATGCATAAGGAAATCGTAAACATTCTTGAACTATTAAGCCAGATATGCGTATATAATGAATTATTCATATAATTTACGCTTGGCTTGAGCCTAGTTAGGCAAAGCTCAATACGAGTCACTTGCAGGAGACAAGTGAGAAGAGACCAGGTGGGTTACAAAATATTCTTAGCACGAAATTCTTGTGTGCCAGTTTTTAGGTATAGTACAGAACTATTGTGACTGTATGTATAAACATACACAGGATTTGGTGACAGCCTCAATCCATTCTTTTCCCTCGAGATCGAGACCGAGACTCTGAAGGTTTGCTGGAATACTGCCCGTGCCGCTGCCAGTGGATGACGTCATAACTGAGGATAATTCATATGCGCTGATGAGAAATTCCGTGAAGGCTTTTCGTCCCAGCGTATCTTTTCCTTTTCCAAACACCTGAAATTGATTAATGATATGAAGAAAATAGCGTGATCTCATTAAGCTGTAAGCGCGTTTTCAAAGCTGAAGTAAAAGCAACTGACAGAATGCCTAATTAACTGTACCCAAATATTCATCTACCAACGCCAAAGCTCGAAAACTAATAACTTAACTACTATCTGTTTTTACATAAATCGGTAACTTTGGTTTAGACAAATCGTAAGTAAAAGTACTACGGCTACACACACCTTCTGCCTCATGTTTATTCCAGTACCTATATTAATGGTATGTATTATATACAAGCAGAGGCTTGTTATGCATATTGCATTTAAATAGACAAAATTACCCCTGAATATTTTTGTCAAATTAACCGAGTCCAGTAAACTCTTCACCCACAATAATAGGTATAGTCAATACTGAAGGTGGCTAAATGGTTGCACGATGCAAAGCAGTGGCATTGTATTGAAGTTATGAGTCTAATTAAATACATTGGAATTAGCGTATGCAATCGCAACTCGTTATTGTACTGACTGCTATTAAGTACTGTTTATGGAGCCTCATGCACAGTGTAAAAAAACCGTATTATATAATATGCAAAGACGTGTGGAATCTTTTGGACATGTTTTTAAGGGCTAGGCTGCGTCAACGCCAGTCTGAGAAATTAAACATTCAACGTATGAGACAATCATGTAACAATTAAATTGCTTTTAAAAGTAAGATATTTTGCTAATTGTATACATAGTTCAGCGTTCGAAGTAGATTCAGAATCACTTTATAGAAATAAGTGCTATTAATAGCTTCGTCGGGTAGGAAAATTAGTGAATAAGTATGTAGCTTGTATCGCAATGGTAATTTTATAAACTTCTGTGCATTGCACACATAAGCACTGCACGGCGTCATCCCACCGCAAACCGCAGCACAAAGCATGACAAACCGAGCCGGATATCTTATGATTACAAAATATTGGAGCAGCATGACACAAGACGGAGTAATCAAACATCCAATATTTGAATACGAATATCTAATAGAATTAACGAACCTTGATATAGAAATTAACTTGTTCCTTGTCTGTAATTTGTGCATACACTTTTTCTGCCCCACGCTGGAACTGAGCATCACTGATGGATATAGTGGGTGACGCGGAGTACTCAGTGAAGAAGCTCCAAATATACTCCGATGCCAATTCGCTGTGCGGAATCACATGCGTCTGTCAACAAGGTAAATCATAATTCAATGATTAGAGCTGAATACTTCAAGGTGGTACGACGTACGGCGGATGATAAAATGAAAAAAAGTCACTGCACTAAACTGAGGTAGAAATTCCTTATCGTTTGTAATCCAATTATTCCAGGTCGCAAGAATACAGCTTAAATAGTGACAATAGAGAATACAATAGGCATACGTACTTGAAAAATACTTTTGGAGATCCACTGTGGCCCTGACCCTGATAGACGAGCCAAACCCTGGAAGGTAAACAAAAATAAATGTCAAGTCAGAGCCCTTTATTTTGTGTACTCTCCACTCCACTTGCATTACAGCTCCAAACTATTATCGTTGTATTGTATACCTTAACATAAAATAAACGAAACAAACTATTAATATTATGCGCTAGTTAAACAGAATTTACTCTGAAAATGAGCACTTGTAAATATTAGCACATTCAGCAAATATAGTTATAATTGTACAAATATCCGGTCCTTCTGGTTTTCAACTACTTATTGTTGTAAAGAGTTGAAGTTGAAGGATGTTTCCTGTATTTTCCCTCGTCAACTCTATTGTCATAAGTCATAGTTGATAATATCTGTACAAACCAGAGAGCAAAGAGTACAACGCGTACAGTACAAAATACAGTCGTAGATCGTAGGTCATTATTCCAATACTATTGAATTGAGGGCTACAGAATATTTGAATAGTTGAACAACTACCTCATTCGTAAACTAGTCTTAAATCTTATTAGTAGAATCATTTTACTTCAAAATCACTTAAATGGAATACCATGGCATTTCTATTTCTACTGTATGTATATATGTATTACCTTGTGTGAGTTGGATAGTGGAGTTTTCGGTAAGGGTTCGTCTTCAATCTTTGTCATTGGTTTGGTCGGCGTCAAGGACCCAGACGTCTTGTCCATAGAATCCAGACCGCCCTTCACCCGCACAGCCTTCCACAGAGAGTGGATCGGCATTTTGGCCCAATACCCTTATTCCTCTTCAAACGCCAAGATTTGTCCAATCACTCCAAAAAACTTAAACTGGAATTTTCTACTTAATGATCAGGACGAAACACTGAAAAAGTATGCGAGCTACTTGCTACTTGCACGACATCAGCGTTAGTCCACTTTATGAGTCTTACGGGCTTCAAAGTCTTTGTTGTTCTCCCAGTTTCTAAAAAAAAATAATACAGGAAAGGTAAAATGAAAAGGTTGTACGTCCTACTTGACTGCCTGTTCTGGTCTGACTTAGTGTTTGTTGGAAACTTCCATGTGACGCCGTCAACAAAAGTTTAGCCAGCCAAGCCACCCAGCCCAGTCGTAGCCTTACCCCAAGCTCAAATCCCTGATACTGCATTGCATTATACTACTGTACCAATCCAATCCAACTGAAACTCAAATGTTCCAGGTAGGTTCAGCATGAATTGTCGTGGATAAGGACAGCGAAAACCCCACTAACTATTCACAATTATAGGAATATTTTAGGGTACAATAATCCGTCCTGTTCCATGCAAACTCACCAGAAATATAATGAACAAAACTACAGAGGCAGTTAACGACAATTCAAGTGTCTATAAGTTTCATATGAATGAAATCAGGCAACGGCTGACCATTATTGCTACTACCGAAATGTTCGACACAGAAATCCCATTATTAGAATCAGTACTGCCAAAATACGGAGTGTTTAGAACATACGCTGTTCCCTGTTCCTGGGCTACACGAACCAATTGAATCCTGCTTATCTCGCTGTCTAAAATTTCCAGATAAATGCGTCAACGGAATTCTTAATAAAGTCGTAGAAAGTGCCCGACGCTAGACTAGACTAGACAAGGAGAAATGAAGACAAAACCACTACCAGCACCAGCATTGTAACAACTTTAACTACATAATAGTACTAATCTTAAGCCAAACTACGCACATAAAAGCAACTCTCGATATTAACTCTGCCTTCTTCACTCCGTCCAAAACTTAAGCGGTATTTCGCAGAACTGCGTCATATCAACGAGTCAGTACGTTCAGGCGTCACTGTCTCAAAAGATAAACATTCCATATTATTAAGTCATTAATTAGTAGCATTTATATATCAGATCTCTTTGTAATTACTCCTATGCATATGATAATTGACCCATCCTCTGTTTGTACAATTCCAGAACGAGTATCTGGTAGGTACGACCTTGGATTTGCTAGTGTTATGTTACGATATTTAGTCCTTATAAGAATTCAACAAAGCTGATATCTAGGTATGTATGTTCGTATGTACAGTGTTCAGTGTACAGTACTCTTATTTCTTATTTCACTCACTTCTTGGGTTGAGGTAATGTACCAGCTACCCCACCATCCCAGCATTGAGAGTTCAAATAATTTTCTCAGTATAGGTTATGGAAAACGCCCGCCTGTGATACGGGAGGGTACCATGGGATTTTAGACTGGGAGGGTACCGGAAACTCCGCCTTACTTCAACCCGTTTGCATTGCACTAGGCTCTTGTCGGAACTCGGGGAACTGCCAGAAGCCTAAACTTTTTACATGTACGCATTCATTACCCTATTCCCAAATTCCCAATCCCAAGGTATCGCAATAATGCTACCCAGATCGAGCAGTCCGCTTCGAGTCGATTCGAGCGACGACCTGACCTTCTCCAAAAATAGCAGGCAATTTGTCGTTACCTGCACTGTCCCCTTTTTTACCTCTTACTCTTTGATATATATATAGTCAAAATTAAACAGTATATTATTTTACTTTATAAGACTTACCTTCTCAGATCCCAAAGAAAATTGTTTTTGGTTTGGTAGTCTGGGATGGATCCTGTATGCTTCCGGCTTGTTCAATTGTTTCAGCGATAGCAGCTGCATTACAAGAATGAATATTACTTCAATTGTAATCGGTGTTCTACATTTTGCGGAAGATGATAGTTAAATAACTTCACGACTGGTTAGCTAAATACAAGCCAATATTTAAGAATTTTATATTACCTGTTTGAAGTAGCGGTTTGGGGGAAATGTTGCTCAACATGTACTAGTACGACGTACGACGGTGTTTGCCAGCAATCAGGAGTTTCACAACACGATTACAAATTGAAATATATTTTTGTACCTTAAGATACTTTGTATGTTTCCTGGAATAAACAACACACCCTAATCCAATATATAAATATAAATATTATAATCACCTTCTTCTTCTTTACACCTTTGCGGAAAGCTTCCACCAGGCAGGCACAAATAAATGTTTCTAACAATTGAAAACAGAGTCACAACATTTTGATATTTGTGCATACTAATAATACACAATGCCTTGCGTTGCGTATTATGATTGTGAGCGTATTGAATGAGCGGTTAGTCTACCTAGAATCTCAAACCAAATCAGTGTAGGATGAACATAGAATTGCTCATAAGTACAATACAGTAGCTTGATTCGCAGAAGTAAATTGTCATTTAATTTTCCATAATATTGCTCATTTTAGTCTGAATTACCATACAATTATGTGTTTGTGCAGTAGGTACACATACACTTAAAATTGTCAATATCGGATGCTTATGAATACACAATCCCTGATTTAGACTGCCACTCAAATAAAATGTTTACAAATGTGAATAGAATGATTACAGCAGAGTTCCTATTTTGTGGAAAAACGTTTTTAAATGATAATTATTCCAAGCGTATGGCCAACACACTTAACTTAAATTAGGTACTTATCTAAAATAAAATATAAAGAAAGTGAACCGGAGCCGGAACTTTGCAAGAACATCTGCACTTTAGAACTCAGAGCTGAATTATGTCCATAATACATAGTCTGTGTTAAAGTTATATTCATACATATTGAGTGTCGAGGATAAACCTACCTTACTGTTTGTCCTTCCGCTGTTGACTTTCCATTTCCTGAAGCTCCATTTGAACTTTGAACCCATCGGCGAATTCATATGGGAAAACTGTGCGTGCATGCATACAAGAAGCCTACACAAAAGCCTAGCTAGACGAAAGTTGAGATAAGTTTAATACAACGATACGCTAACCTTAAAACATCCATCACCCAGCATTGCGGATATTTTCGTCAGCTGAGATCACAGGTCACAGGTTAGGGTCGACACTTATACGTTTGTTCAAGGAGGGTGAAGGGCTGTAGCTTCGAAAGTTTCTGTTTGTAGGGTGTAAAGTGTAAAGTGATTGGGTGCAACATAAAAGCATTATAAAGGGAAAGTAGACTTACGGGACAAAAGTTCCCGAAACTGCATTCAACATTCAAATGAATATGAAGAAGGAATTAGTTAACTCCGCAAATACGGCAATTGCAAATAATTGAAAACTCATTAGGATTAGGATACACTGCAACAAACAGCTATAAGAAACATAGTCCAAAACCCCTTATCCACGCTAAGCAACGTACACCCCTTTACGTTTTATTGTTCCCGGTACACCCAAAATGGGTCCCAGAAAATAAAAATTAAAACGCGAAAGGACAAAGGAGAGAAATCGAAAGAAAAGTGAAACGAGAACGATGACGTTCGCTGACAATCGGAAGGTGTCTAGTGGACTGGAGTGGACTACAACACCTCATATGCCCCAAAATACCCTTATTCTATGAATCTAAGGGAATTTCCTGTTGTTGTATTTTGTGTGGAAATCTTTATTTTTTTTTCAAAAAGCAAGATTTAAAAAAAAATACACATTCTACAAAAATTAAAAGATTTGGTCGTGTGGCAAGTTTCCTCCTTTGTCATCGTCATCGAACAAGCCCTCTGTAATGAAAAACGAGGTTGGATTTCGCTTTCGTTTTAGTAAGTTATTTTATTGAGTTTGACGCTCAATAACTTACCCAAGAGAAATCCAACTTCGTACCCGAAGTTCAAGCGGACTCCGAACCCAGTCCACCGCCTCGCCATACGACCCAAAATGAACCCTTGAAAAGAATAAAGTAGAACGTTCCTTCTAATCGGTGGTTGCCCAATAAGTTGTTTATAATTGACACCCCCTTCCCTTTCGTGGAGCCCATTTTTGCATCACCATTTACAACATAAAATAAATTGTAGAAATACAGGGGTGAGGCGGCGTTTCTCGTCCTTAACTAAAAGTACAAACTAGAATATCAGTAAGTTATATGTTATATGCATTGACTTACCAAGGTTGAACACCGCACATCCAAGTAGCAAGCGCACCACATCCATGATGCTGTGGAACAGCAAAGAAGGATACTGATTCGTGGTAGGTATTCAAAAGACTATACAATGGTAAACAACAAGGGTCAAAAGTTAGTTTTCAGTAAAAATGAGTACTTATACATAGATGTGTGCTGTTTGACGCTGCGAGATATACAAATACTGGCTGAAAAAGAAGCTTACACCATTTTCACGACTGTAGTGACCAAAAAACTAATACATCTGTATCCAAAGCTAAATGTCTAAACTGCTGAAATCGGCTAAAATGTACTTAAAATGACTAAACCTGTTCTTAAAACGACTAAAATATGTGCTTAAAAACTAAAAATCTCAAAACAAAAGTTTTAAAATGTGCTAACCCCTGAAAAATGTGAAAAAATGTGTTTATAACTTTCGCTATTTGACCCCAAAAGACCTGCTGATTCGGATGGATCTGAAATCTGAAGTTTTAGGGTACAGAACAGAACACAAGCAAAAAAAAGATGTTTTTACATACATTTCCGGGCTCTGGTAAGAATGTAACTATATGGTCCGTGTTCTTTAATACTACTGTCAAGTCAACTGTCCAAATCAAACGTCGCAATCCACCACAGCACAGTGTCAAATGTCAAGTCCTTACCAAACGATTATGATGAGATGATGCTTTCAAAAGCCTTCGACCTTGCCGGCTTCCGCTAGTACACAGACAGAATGATGATGGATGATGGACAATGGACAATAATGGAGGGAGAATGGAGAATCCGGCCACACACATAGTACATTGTATATTGTATGTAGTACCTAAGCAGCAGAGCAGAGCTGCGCTGCGCAGCCAGGTTTCATTTCTTCTAACCAAACCGGTAAACTTCAGTATCTGTAATCGAATTTATTCAAAAACGTGTTGGAATGGAAGGATTATATTTGTAAATAAATATACCCTAAATTATTATTGAGTTTAAGGTAAGTAAGCAATTCAAGTTACAAGTGTATATATTTACAGCCTACCTACTTAATATTATATGTGATTATAATATTCCCAAGAGACTATGTATAAGTACTACAGTACATACATCATACATCATACATAGAAACTATTATTTCGGTACAACTACCAACTGCCGGCCGGTTGGATTGTAGCAAAGGGGGCGCAGAGTGAAAATATGTTAAGTTTTTGTCGCCACCTGGTTTTGTCGCCACCTGTCTACTGATGACTGAGGTGTAGATTTGTTTCACTTATGTTAGGTTAGGTTTTCCGAAAAGCCCGCAGCTTGAAACCTTCTAATTATGCTAGGTTTGGAATCTGTCAAGGCCCGAAGGGCTTTGGCAGACCAAACTTAGAATATTTTCACTGCGCCCCCTTTGCTACAATCAACCCGGTCGGCCTATCCGGCGCTATTTGCGTTGAGCTACACTATGTAGAAGCATAGGAAACGGAACAATAGCGGGTAGGTTTATGAAGGTTTATTATGCTGTCTTGAATAAAGAGTAGAAGTACATCGCTAGTTCTCAAATACTTAATAAGTGATTGCACAGGTATCTACCATAGGAGCTCTACCATTTTTATTTTTCTCTTTTTGGTAGGCCGCCTACTGAGGTGCGCGTGGATTGCGTAGGCGACCTACTTTTATGTATTC
>JAQFXY010001203.1:0-11984 GCA_034693865.1 Ceratophysella sigillata | reverse complement strand
GAAACCAAGTTTAGATAGAGGCGGTAACACAGCCGAAGTCACTAATATTCTCATTTATCTTCCAAATGGTGCGGATTACATTCTGATCTCCTCTTGTATGTGTTCCTCTCTTGCGGGGTTATGCACAGAATAAGAAAGGGAAGGAGACTATTACTTTTCGACTCTCCGCCTAAGCCCTTGACAAACGGGACTGTCGTTGGACAAAAGACGGGCATTTGGAATTTTCTGTCAACGGCCAGCTGGCCCTGGGCATAAGATGGTCTGATCGTAGTTTTGCATAACTAATACTAGACGCGAAATAACGATACCTCCAAAGCTTGTATTTAATTGTCGAATTTATGCATAATTTTGAAATGAAAAGCGGCTGACATTCACTCACTGCATTATTTCTCGCTGTGGATTTTTTATTGAAAACTTAACAACATTGTGATATCATTCCCATTCGCGTTAAACAACAATGAAATCCTGTATTGTGAATCAGTCATCGCCACAATTAATGCATTCAACGGGAATTGCAGTAAGGATATTCAATCCGAGATGAATAAAATACATGGGATTCGATGAAAAAATAAATCAATGTTCACTGTTGTTACTGTAGCTGTATTAAGTACTTGCTTTGTAAATACCAACCAAGAAATGATCTACATGGTTTAAAAATGATGCCACATGATGCACTCAACGGATCCGCTCAAAATCAATGTAAAATTGTGTGCACGAAGTACCTAATGTAAGTACATTATTATAAATGTTGATTAAATATTAAAACAAAGGCTACGGTGTAATTTTTTGTTGCAAAGGTCATGCTCGTGCCTTATTTATTGAACAGATACCCCTAAAATATATTCTACGAAATATTTAAATATATTGCTAGCACATATTGATTCTGCTAAAACACAATGTCAATGTCCAATGTATTTAAAATTCGTATCCGGTGTATCGATTTGATATTAGATTCTACAGCAGATAGCCACGACCCGTCACTTTGAACTGAACTAGGATAATAAACAGCATGAAGGTTGAAGTAATTGTCTATAAAACGAAATTTTGGACATTAATTTCAGCCCACATATCATTCAATCATACAGCTTGCAGTAAAGTACTGTAAATAAACTTACCGAAGTAATAACCATCCGGTCAATATGGAAGTATCCACAAGCGGAAATAGAGAGCGGTTCGCTCAATTTTTGCATAAAAACTTGAATCTGCATACAAACGTTCGATTTACAATCTTCCATTCAACAATCAATAATGTTCTGTGAGTGGATTACTTTTTAAACGAAACTTTACATACTTGGAGGCTGCACTGTGGTGAGGTACGGAGTAGGCTGGCCTTGTGAAGATACCTTATTGAAGCTGTGCCCTAGTTTATAATCCAAAGTTTTAAAATAGCGTAACTAAATGAAGTTCTATTGCAATTGCATGCACAAGGCAATAGAAATTGTACAGTTTATTTTTATTTGAAATATTTTAGGTCCAGTTCGGCGTGAGCAGCACCATGCACTTCATTTACCTCATTTTTGATGAAATCCCCATAGGTGGCAAGAATAAGGAGTTTGGTTAGCACTGCCACGTCAATAATAGGATAGGCATACCAGTAGACCATGTCTTCATGTCTCATGAAAATGGTGAAGTAGGTGAAGAGAATGATGGACAGTATGGAAGACACGAAGTCTCGTAGTAAATGCGTTCCGAAAACCCCGCTTGTCCGTTTCACGGCCATCGTCAGCTCTTCATGCAAAATACGCATTTTCTCAAGGTCTTCGGACAGATCTCTTTCGCGCTTTCGTACGCAGACCCTGTCCCCATTGCTCGTCAAAATCTAAAAATTGTAATATCGAGGCATCGAAAAACTAAATTCACGAATTCGCTCAGAGAGTACCAGTATACGTAGAATTTTTCATGTGATGAATGTTATGGCTGGATATTAAAATTATCAAAATTATTGAAATTGGTACCTCATTCCCATAGTCCGCGTAAGAATGACAGAGAGCGGTTGACGGTGTCAGTGGCCGTACGAGTGCTTTCATCTTGTCGTTGAAGACGATCAATCGGCCTCGAATAGCGCTGAGGAAGAAAAGCAGGAGCCCATTGGGCACAATTGTGACCATTGCAGCGAGCGTTACTAGCGGGACCATTAGGTAGTCGGTTGTGCCTTTTCCGCGTTCCGGCAATTCCAGGATGTAAAGACAGACAAACATGGTGGTCAATAGGATGGTTATAATGACGAGGAACAGGGCTAGAATCCAGCCAACTCGTTTTTCTTTCCGTGATTCTATAATACCTGTAAGTAAAATTAATGAATCTAAAATTTCCTTGACATTGCATTGAAGCTAGTTCAGAATTCAGAACAGTTTAACGTCTGAAATTATTGTTCAAACAAAGTAGACCTGCTTTTCCCGAGTAAAAGCCCAACACGCGGTCCATTCCGACAAAGTGTTCAATGTATTCCAATAGCAGGCCGTGATTTCTCGGGAATATTAAGAGAGACAAGATGCCCATGATCATGGACGTGTAGAACGACGTGAAGACAACAATCCGATCTGTATCCTCAGTTTTCGGGTTGAGAAGTCCCAAGGTCAACGGCTGATAAAAGGTGCAATATACCGTTCCGCCAGTGAGGAAAATGAACAAGGAGGCAGAGTACATGTAGTCCAGAAAATGCAGCGGTGTAACTGAGCCTGATCACACGTTACATTTAAAAGTTAGCAAACATTTAAAATTCATGCAAAACCTCCCTGTACACTCTGTAACATTTAACAATATGTACAAGTAGCAAACTATGTATTTACCATTTGGAGAGCCTGATTCCTTGTTGAAGGCTAGGTTATAGCGAGGAAAAAGACCAAATATTTTGGCTAGAATTGCAAGTGGACGAAACGATTCCCGGATTCCGCCAGTTGTCTTGAACTCCACGCTTGCACTGGTTGTGCTCGTGCTAATTGACGTCGAGTCCTTCTCAGTTCTAGAATGGAAGTCGAATCTACTAATGGACTGCTGCCACTTCTCAATTTCCTTGTCAAAGTCGATCTCCATGATTCCCTTAGAACTTATTTAAATTGGATAGTGTACAGTGGATATTCAGGGAAAATTATCGGACAATTGCTTAAAGCTATAAGTAATTACTTAACTCCGTAGTCTACGTAATGCTGAAAACTATTTGGATATTAAACTAAAATCTTTCAGCTGATGAAGACAAGAAATCCAAGCATTTCGGGCTTCTAAATAATAATTGCTTAACCCAGATCCGAACTGGCCGAAAGTCGGTTTTTATCAAAGTGCGTCATTGGACGGCATGACAAAGTAAAACTCTAGTGCTATGCTATTGTATAATACCATCTGGACTCCGACTGTGTAAAAAATTACCATTACCCATTACCCTTTGAAACGATTTTATTATATCACTTTATGTTTTAATTATACCGAGGCTATGATTACAAATGACCTGACAATAATTTTAAGCACAAATGTCAAACACATGACACACCAAATTTTCCTTAACTGCCATTTCAACTGACCAGCGCCTGTCGATTGTGTGATTGGAATTATTTGCATAATGTAAAGCTGCTGAATTCGTGTTGAGCCGCTTTGTATTATTTGGCCGACTTTTCTCTGAAGCTCCGCCAGCCAATCGGAGGAGAAAGTTTAGTCAGAAACACTGGAAAGGAAACAGCATAGTCCTTAAGATAAGGCTGTTTACATTACATTATGTTCCATTTTCCTGGATCCCACTTTGGCTTTAATAGTTATTGCTAATCTAACGCGATATGAAAAGAAACGAAGGCGTTTCACGAGGGCATGTTACAACTTCTTGTCATAATATTAGTTGTATCAATCATCCCCCTGTGTCAATCTCACGTTCCCGTGCCATCATTTTCAATGAAGCTCCGAGTTCCACTTTATCTCTTTACACGACTATTCTGTATTTCTTGAGTGCAGGTAGTGCTTTGCTATAGCACTTGCTATACGAATTATGATATGTTATTCATATAAAACATTTTAATTGATTCTCGGCGTAAAAACTCTGCATCTTTATTATCTTATCATTATCCGAGCTAAAAATTAATTTTCAATAATTTTTCGTAGATCAGTTCTAATTTTTAAGAAACACAAGAAAGGTTCGTACGATGGTATAAAATTTTTTTGAGTCGATCCTCCAAGATACTCATCACTTTCCCTACTATTCTCTATATATTCCATACTCTTGCAAAAAATGTATTAATTATTTTTGCGGCATATCACTACTAAAATGGAGTACTGTTTGTCTATACCTACTACAGTTGACGCAATCAGAGGTAGAGAAAGTAAGATGGGCTAAAATAGAAGGGCAAGACAAACAGTAAGCAATTCAGTGATTCAGCTTCAGTTAGTACTTAAATACGTTAATATTATCTCATTATAATATCATAACATCGTCTCAATATCATAACACAGTTTACTCACACACGATTGTGTTTCAACTTCGGGCCTCTGAACAATAAGCAATTGCTTAGCCTGCGTTTGCTGGTTTAAATACAATTCCTATTGTGAAACATTTCTAAATTCAATCAGCGATTTTATGAAAATGAAATGAATGAATAATGGAATGCATTATTAGGTTTTCCAAAAATACAATGCACTATTGGTGCAGCATTTACTGTACTTATAAAAAAACGTGTATCTCATCGTCCGTAACTTCCACCTAAACTTTGATTTACTATTTCACCAAGTCTAGTTAGTTTAAAATTTAATCTTCTACCATCTCAGGTATTTTCATCTCAGGTATTTTCATCTTCGGTGGGTGTAATGGATAACGAAGATATGGATAACGAAGATACTGGACTCATCTCTCCAAGGTAAGATTTTCATGAGATTCCCTTTTTTATATTAGTAAGAGTAAGAGGGTCAAAGCATTGTATTGTCCAATTCCAATATAAAACTCCTTCACTAGTATCTAGTACAAACTGATGATCATAAACTCAAGTATACACCTATTGACCTTTGACCTTCGTCAGCTATTCCATCATAAAGGTCAACTTAGGTGACCGTTCTGACTCGTAGTCCGTCATTGGGTCCACAACATACGAGACACAAGAATTTAAGCTTTGTTATTTCCTACGCAGTATGTAAGTAAGTAAGATGTAAGCTACAGATAGAGCCGTTCCTTTGGACAAAATTAATGGTACAACCCTCTTACTCTTATCACATATAACACGAAGCACTCAAAACCGATTGAATAAATAATTAGATTTTAGCTAATTGATAATAAATTATAGGTTTCCCAAAACAGCAGCTCAACACATCTTCAAAATACGAAAATTACATTGGTTCGCTCTGTTGCTAGTTCTGTCCGTGTTGTTGAATATGCACTACTTGTAAGCAACTCTGTACGCTGTACGCTCAACACTATTAATCCTGTCTTGGAACGGAATTAAAAGTTTGGTCGTTCCTATATTTTGCTATTTAATATTTCTAAATTGGTCTAGCTTTGGAAATGAGACATGGAATGTGATTCACTTGGAACCCGCCGCCCAATCATTCTACGTTCAGAATGAAAACAAAACTGACAATGGCGTGCCGAGGAAGTGGATAGTCGTCACATCCATTTTCCCGCCTACTGAACAAATCCGAAAATTGAGTGCGATTCCAGGCTGGCAGCTCCTTGTAGTAGCAGACCTTAAAACGCCTCCAAACTGGATATTCTATAATGTCATCCTGCTGGACATCAAAATGCAGAAAAGACTAGGATACGACATATTGAAGTTCTTACCCTGGAACTCGTACACACGCAAGGCTATTGGTTACTTGTACGCAATCGAGCATGGAGCCCAATTCATTTACGACACGGACGACGACAATGCTCCGCATGATCCGCTCCTCTTTAAGAATTATTTCATTTCTGAAAACGTGACTCGTGGTCTGGTGACAGAAAGCAGTGGCTTGGTGGCAAATCCCTACGCCCATTTTGGACAACCAACCGTGTGGCCCAGAGGCTATCCTCTTGACCAAATCAGTCGGCCACTCAACAACACCTACACCACATGTCCGATGCATACGCCAATCATTCAACAAGGCATTGTGAACGGAGATCCTGATGTGGACGCCATATTTCGTCTTACCAGAAGATTTATGCGCCCGAACATTCAATTCGATTCCCGTGCTCCACCAATTATTTTACCGTCTTCCGTTTTCTCTCCGTTCAATTCCCAGAACACTATGTTTCATTACGACGCCTTCTGGTCACTACTGCTTCCCACAACTGTTGGATTTCGAATTACAGATATTTGGAGAGCTTATTGGGCTCAACCGCTCCTGTGGAAGATTGGTGGCCATGTTGGATTCTATCCACCTCACACGACGCAAGTTCGGAATTCTCATGTTTACCTCAAGGATTTTGGCGAAGAAGAGCAATTGTACCGTCAAAGTGGGGACTTGGTCCGTTTTTTGTCAACCTGGAACTGTACAACCACTAGCCTGTACAGTTGTATGCTTGAGCTCACCCAAGACATGGCTAACCAAAAGCTTTGGGCTTCTGATGAAACGGATTTGATGCTTGCTTGGATTTCTGATTTGAAAAGAATTGGCTATCGCGAACCTGCTTTCAAGACACGGTCGCCATGTTTAACGAATGAAACAAAGAGTTTAGCGGTTTTCACCGGAGTCGACCTGTCGATTGGAGAAAACACTCACCGAAGTGCTTTACGAGAGTTCTGTAATTTCACAGCACAGACGAACAGTCCAAAACCTGTTTTTGATTCACAACTTCTTATCGTAACCTTCAACACTCAGCACTTCAAGAACATTTGGCTGCTGGACCTGATCTATCGACCACACTTCCCCAATATTGTCTATTGCGGGGAAATGAAAAATTCAAGTACCCTGACCGAACTTTACCGCTCCAAGGAATTCATTGCAGCTGGAGTCAAGAACGTTTCCTTTGTCAGAACTGTTAATATTAACGGAGGCCATTTTCACTACGAATGCGCCCTCAGGGCGATTGACATGCACTATGATGTGAGTGGCTATTTGGTCGTCTCTGATGATGTTGTGCACAACTTCTGGAATAGTGGAAACTTTAGTACTGAAGAAATGTGGATCCAGAACAATATTCGCTATAGAAATCTGCTTGTAAGCCTCGAACTACAGCCAAGCATTTCCAAAGAACCCTGGTGGAAAGAGGAAACCAATTCCACGATCAACGCTATATCAATGCTTCGTAATTCAACGAATCCACTCGTCCAAGAGTTTTTGATTAGGAAGGAAGGTTTGTTTGGATTAAATTCGAGTCGACTTGGAAAGACCATTAGCGATTTGTTTTATATTCCAGCAAGCAAACAAGAAATGTACTATGCAGTGGGTGACATACTTTGGAAGGCCAAAGTATTTCTGGAATTCAGTACGCCGCTCCTTTCTGAAGGAATTTCTGGCCAAACCAACACTGTGCACCTATTCGGAACATCTCTCTTTGGTAGAGATCGGGACAATCCTTTCAATACAGTGTTTCGTGAATCCTTCTCCTTCTTCCATCCGGTCAAACTGAGTCAAGTGATGACCAAGCCACAGCTCAGGCGCAGCTACTGTAAGAAGTATGTTGCGCGTGTTCTAGGAATCCGTGTTGTTCCAACTCTAAAGACCACACCCAAACCACAATTCTACCCAATGCAATTTCGCCAAAACTACGTCAAAACTCAGAACAACCGGACCGTAGCGAAGCCACAACTCATCCCAGCCCAATCACGCCAAAACTACGCCAAAACTCAGAACAACCGGACCATAATAGCGAAACCACAACTCATCCCAGTTCAATTTCGCCAAAACTACGCCAAACCTCAGAACAACCCGACCATGACCATAGCGAGACCACAAGTAATCCCAGCCCAATCACGCCAAAACTACGCCAAAACTCAGAACAACCCGACCATAGCAGTGAAACCACAATTCTACCCAGTGCAACTTCGCCAAAACTACGCCAAAACTCAAAACAACCGGACCATAGCGAGACCACAAGTAATCCCAGCTCAATCACGCCAGAACCAGTACTATACCAAAACCCAAAAGAACCTCTTCACTAATGCACCACGACGAATCCCAAGTCAATCACCCCCAAAGAACAACAATTATAACATCCGCACCAATAATCAAATCCAAAAACAACAGCAGCCCATCAAAACCATATCAAAATACATCAAGAAGGAAGTCCAGCCAAAGCAGCGGATTACAACTCGCCCTACATCGAACCCAGCCATGACTTACAACAACTACATTACTTCCGCCTGGATTGAACAACTCGCCACACTACAACCCCAATCACAACAGGATTACGATACACAAACCTCAAAGCAACTACCCCAACTCAATCTAACACTACACTACCCCACCACAACCAATCTGGTTAGCATACCACAACCAAGCCTCAACTGAAAGATTGTGTAATTTAATTATATTCCAACTGATTCTTTTCGGGATCTCGGTCTATTCCCAGATGAATTGGCAAATGAATTGTTACATTATGAAGAATTTTAAACTGAATTATCAAACGCACTACATAGAGCACCGGTGGCTCTGGTTTTAATCGTTACATTTCCACAGCTCCACCAGACCAGCCCCAGTTTTACTACATATAATGGTTCCGTTGGGCAACTCTACGAAGACAATTTTGGTACGGCCACGAGTTCAGTATCGACATCAAGTGTGAAACCTTTGTAAAAACGATTACGGGCACCAGCTGCTGCTATGGCTATGATCAGAACTATGTAGAATACACCACGAATGTTATAACGGTACGATGACCCACCGGCTTCGGGCGAGCGCATGAAGCTCGGTCTGGTTCCAAAAACGGCGTGCAAGTCATTTTGGATCAAGGCCTTCCCTAACGTATTTTGCTTATGGTTCCCAGCAGGGTTAATCGTTTTGCCAAGTCCAGGAATACAATGTCACAAACAATACAACTATAGCTAAATACATATAATGCCGTAGTACGTAGCACAGTTTCTTGATACTCAATTATGCTTCAAGTGCGAACTTCCGAACAATATCCAATTACTGACCCCTTATTCGCTACTTAAACACTACAATGCTTCTGATTTCTATTGTGAAGCATTTCTAAATTCCAACATGAGACATTAGTTATGCACTGCATATGCAAGGATATGATAAACAAAGTCATGCAGTATGTATTTATGGGGTTTACGAACAATACAATGTATTATGATTTAGCCTTTTCTGTTCTAATAAAAAAACCTGTGTTAAGACGTGATTCTCCTAGTCCTTCACTACCGTCTGAATTTACTTTGATTTTATATTTTACGAAAGTTTCCAGTCGTCACTTCTACTAAATATTTCAGCTATATAATCATAGCTTACAATATAATTCGGTGCAATGGACCTCGAATATATTACATTCAACCGGCTAAGGTAAAAGTCATGAGATTTCTTATATTACGATTGGACATTGGACATATTACTCTAATTTCTAAAGGCTGATTTTGGAATAATATTTGGATTGGAACTAAATGATTGTAAATGATAGATTTACTAGAAGAGCTGCTCAACAAATCATCAGAATGCGAAAATGGCATTGGTCGACTCCGTTGCTAATTCTGTCCGGTCTCTTAAATATGTATTACATGTAAGTAAGGTTTAACACGAATGTCACTTGTCACGTCTTCTCGTAGCTAAAAATAGACTTATATACCACCACACCAAGAAAAGAAGTATTAAAAACAAAATTTCCCATATTGCTACTGAAATTGTCCAATAGCTTTGCAATTTTATTTTAAAGTTTGTACGTCCAGCATTTAATACTTAAATAAAAAAACGATTGAAGTTTCTTGCCAGTCATTGTGTGGTATTTTGTGCTTGCCAAGCTGTTTATGTGAATTACAGTAAAAAATTTAGAAAGTAAAGGTCAAAAGTTTGGCTAAACTGTATTAGGCATATTCTATAAAAACTATGGGCAAATCTGTAACTTGTATAATTTGATGATATATGCAAGCATTTATGAATTGTTCTAGGTTTGGGAATGAAAATGAAACGTGTACAGGGATGCCGCTGATTGCGAGTCACTTGAAGCCCATTTTCCAGTCCTACGATCAGATTGAACATAAAATTGACGGTGGTGTACAAAGGAGCAAATGGATAGTCGTCACATCCATTTTTGAGCCAACTGAACAAATACGAAAATTGAGTATGATTCCAGGCTGGCAGCTTCTTGTAGTAGCGGACCTTAAAACGCCTCTGAACTGGATATTCTATAATGTCATCGTGTTAGATACCGAAATGCAGAAAAGACTAGGATACGACATATTGAAGTTCTTACCTTGGAACTCGTACACACGCAAGGTTATTGGTTACTTGTACGCAATCGAGCATGGAGCCAAATTTATTTACGACACGGACGACGACAATGCTCCGCATGATCCACTCCACTTTGAGAATTGCTTCGTTTCTAAGAACGTGACTCGTGGTCTGGTGACAGAAAGCAGCAGCTTGGTGGCCAATCCCTACGCCCATTTTGGACAACCAACCGTGTGGCCCAGAGGCTATCCTCTCAGCCAAATCAGTCAGCCTCACAACAACACCTACACCACGTGTCCCATGCACACGCCCATCATTCAGCAAGGCCTTGTGAACGGAGATCCTGATGTGGATGCCATTTTTCGTCTTACCAGAAGATTTATGCGCCCGAATATTCAATTCGATTCCCGTGCTCCGCCAATTATTTTCCCGTCTTCCGTTTTCTCTCCATTCAATTCCCAGAACACTATGTTTCATTACGACGCCTTCTGGTCACTACTGCTTCCCATAACTGTTGGATTTCGAATTACGGATATTTGGAGAGCTTATTGGGCTCAACCGCTCCTGTGGAAGATTGGTGGCCATGTTGGATTCTATCCACCTCACACGACGCAAATTCGGAATTCCCATATTTACCTGAAGGACTTTGTCGAAGAAGATCAATTGTACCGACAAAGCGGAGACTTAGTCCGGTTCTTGTCCACCTGGAACTGCACAAGCACAAGCCTATATACTTGCATGCTTGAACTCACCCAAGACATGGCTGACAAAAAGCTTTGGGCTTCTGGTGAAACGGATTTGATGCATGCTTGGATTTCCGATTTGAAAAGAATTGGCTATCGCGAACCTGCGTTCAAGACACGGTCGCCATGTTTAACGAATGAAACAAAGAGCCTGGCGGTTTTTACCGGAGTCGACTTGTCGGTTGGAGAAGACACTCGCAGAAGTGCTTTACGAGAATTCTGTAATTTCCCAGCACAGACGAACAGTCCAAAACCTGTTTTTGATTCACAACTTCTTATCGTGACCTTTAATTTTCCGCACTACAGGAACATTTGGCTCCTGGACCTGATCTATCGACCTCATTTCCCCAATATTGTCTATTGCGGGGAAATGAAAAATTTAAATACCCTGACCGAACTGTACCGCTCCAAGGAATTCATTGCAGCTGGAGTCAAGAACGTTTCTTTTGTCAGAACTGTTAATATAAACGGAGGTTATTATGGCTACGAATGTGCCCTTAGAGCAATTGACATGCATTATGATGTGAGCGGCTATTTGATTGTCTCCGATGACATGGTGCACAACTTTTGGAATAATGGAAACTTTAGCACTGAAGAAATGTGGATCCAGAACAACATTCACTATAGAAATCTGCTTGTAAAACTCGAGCTCCAGCCAAGAATTATTCGCAGCGATCCTTGGTGGCATAAGCAAACCAATTCTACGCTCAACGCTATATCAATTCTTCGTAATTCAACGAACCCACTTATCCAAGAATTTTTGATTAGGAAGGAACGGTTGTTTGGGTTGAATTCGAGCCGACTTGGAAAGACCATTAGCGATCTGTTCTACGTTCCAGCAAGCAAACAAGAAATGTACTATGCAGTAGGTGACATTCTTTGGAAGGCCAAAATATTTCTGGAATTCAGTACGCCGTTTCTTTCTGAAGGATTATCGGGTCAAACAAATACTGTGCATCTAGTTGGAAA
>JAQFXY010001202.1:0-11998 GCA_034693865.1 Ceratophysella sigillata | reverse complement strand
ATGTGACCAAACTATGGCAAATTATTACTTTTAATTTTAAAAACCTAAGATATTTTCTTAAATATTTACAAAAAAAATTTTAGGTAAATATTTCGGGGCTTTGATAGTAAATATTATGTACATATTTTGCCATTTTATAGTAAATACATATCCGAGGTATGCTTATAAGGTATACTTATTTATACATCTGTATGTACAGATTCAAATCCCTAAAGCTGGTAAGTGTATAATCTCTCAAAAGCATTGCCGTAAACGTTTGTTTGATGAGAGATAAATAATGATACATAGACATGTTTTATTTCCCCTATATTTAATCGATGTCGAGTGTTTTTATCCTCATCTATAGCAGTAACAATAATATTGCATCAACTATGATCGATGGCGTTACGCTGCTGTATCAACCTGGCAAGATGTACAACACTTTGTTTAAACTAATATATTTGGAGAACAAATATGCATGATGGATGCATCGAGTTTTATTTTTGATAATAAATTAAACTGGTAATGACCAGAAAATGCAGTAGTAATATATTTATCTCTTCTCAAAAACTGACTCAATCATGATTTAACCAAATGCATTTTAGTTCACTTAAACTGAAGAATATACCCAATAAACTGCTATCCTAGTGTGGTCGAAGTTCAATTTCTAATTAGCTGATAGGATATACTTTAATTTTTTTTAGCTTTTCACGTTCTTGACATGTAGTTGACTTTAACCTTTGAAATGGCTCCTTAAGTTATATGTAGATGTAAGGTACTACCTATCTAGAGTTACAAAACCTATTTAAGAGGACAATTTTAGCTGGACCTTTCACATTTGTATCTGACTGAGCTAAAGAGAAGTATTATTGCTTTTAGAAGGAAAGTAATAGTTTCTTATTTACTTTAAATATATAAATAAATTAAATCTTAAACTTTATTATTGTTTAAAATAAAGCCAGAGGACATGAATCACAAACTCATGAACACCAGTAAAGTTCTAGTTTTTATCTTCGTATTACTTGCAATCTTGATTGCATACAACGTTGCCAGATCAGTTAAAAAAAAATACAAGGGTAACCCTGGACTAAAATATACGTGAATAAGTACATTATTTCATATACTTACATCTATATGCTAATCTACCTTGTTTTCTCTCTACAGCTGGCTCACTTCAAATGAATACTTTGACTTCCAAAGTCGTGACTTTTTCCTTGGCAAACGGCAAAGTTGAAAATTCTACTACTACAGGTATGCATTTATTTATTTATTTACTCAACCCTAAATAGATTAGGTTACTACGAGCACGAAGCGAGAACATCATAATCATCACACATCATTAGCAGTTATTAACCACATCATAAATACAAGAATAGTTGCAAATATACTCATTAACAGGGTGTTTACATTTCTTCTTCTTCATCGTTGGTTCAAACTATTGGATAACTAAAATTTCTGTCAACGGACTCAAACAGTGTTTTAAGATTTGCCCAGAGATTAGATGCTGTATGCCTAAATGATTTAGCACATCTGTAATTATTAAGTTTAACATTTACATTACATTTTACATACATTAACAAAATTCCTGTACCGGGTGCTTTTTACTACATTGGTAGTACATCGAGATAGCTTTAAAAATAACGACGGCATATACCATATATCATAACGAAAGCCTACTCAAGAAGCTTGAATGCATAGAAGTACTCAAGGAATTCTCCATATAAGTTCATTTGTCATATTATTATTTATATTGTTATACTTGCTCATACTTAGTACATACTTACCAGCTTTTTGCATCATAGTTTCAACTATTTTTGTAAATTTAGTAACATTCTGAACCCAGTTTAATTTTTGCCTTGTTATCTACCTAGTATAATTTTAACTGTAGTTTTGATAATATTCATAACCTTTAACTAGACTTGGTACAAATTAGATTCGTAGATTAGACTGCACATTGTTTGTGTAGGAGTTTGACGGCTGAAAAATCAGCGTGTGTTGACATTCTACAATAGTTATTTACTGACTAATTTTAGTCACACGACAGATCCATTACTTGTAGTGCATTTGTAAGTTGAAGCGGAATAGACTCTTGAATTGAAAGTTATAAATCTACATAAAGCCCTAAAATTTTTACAACTTCAGTGATTTTTATGTCAATATCTCTGACCTTTATTGAGATATTTCCTAATGATCTAACTATTCTAGGGACACCTACCACGACCATTAAACTTTTGTCTAGATGTAGTTCCATTACAAGCGTATCTATCCAAACCCTTTCCATAGATTTCTTTAACCGTTCAAATAAGTTTACAATTTCTGACGGTTTACTACTAATTACCATATTTGTATGGCCGGCAAATAGTATTGTTATAGCATTTCAATAATATACGGTAAATCGTTTATTAATAATGAAAATAGAAATAGACCCAGTACATAATCTATGTTATATCAGCCTAATTTGTGCAATACTAATTCCCTGTTTACTGTGTCCAACTATGGAGTGCTTTGTTCGAAATCCAAACTGAATGGGTGGAGAATATTGTTTGCATTTTCAAAATCAACTATTTGTAAATGCATATTTTTTAAAATAATTAATTATTCAATTCTTTTGTTCAATATCGGTCGCATATGATTCTGACTTGATGGATTCAGGGTTCATAAATGTGTCTACATATATTTATAGCTAAAGGGATTATTTTCGTTAGTTTCAAATTACTTGGTTCTTTATCAAATGAAATGCTGGTCTTATCGATGCTAAGCATATATTCTACAATATTTTCAGAGTATAGCGAAACGGAAATCATGAGTGTGCAAAGTTTTTTAACATCTTTCACTGTTGAAATGTTCTTCTTTAAATAATGCCATACATGCATAAGCTCCAACGAGCGTATTTCACTTACTCTAAAACTAGCTTCTGGAATATTCATTAAACGTTGTCTGTTGTATTCTGACACAGATTTCGAACTCGTACTAATTTCCGCGAAATAATAAGTAATTTCATTCACATCGATATTGAATAAAACGTTTTTTTTTGTTTAACTTGCATATTTTGTTAATAAATGGATATCTACCCTATTTCCGATAGCTATGTTTAGATGGTATTTGGTAACACTGTTTATAACTGTCTTCACTAATTTATTAATATATTCAAAGTTTTCTTTATCAATAAGGATTTTATTTGCTTGATAAAATTTGCAGGCATAATCCCTGTCCTTCTTCATTTTTTCGGTACACTCGGTTAATCTCGTTTTCTTATTTCTCATGTTTAGTGTTTTTGTAATAGACTGTACATGTTTGTGATAACAGCTCATCGTTAAACCTGTTGACATATAGCTTGGGTTCAACTGGCTCAACTAAATTAGTAGGTACTAGAATAGTATATATATCTTCCACCAACTCTTTGCCATTAATATCTTTAAAACTACTGTACGTTAAAGGTAGTGTTCAATGGAAAGTTGGGCCTAGTGTACGTTAATTTGGCTTCCGTTATACAATGATCTGATATGAATGGGTCAAAGACATTATCATTAGACACTAGGTAAGGCTGATTAGTAATAATCAAATCAAGTATCGCAATGCCTCTGGTATAGTCTGTTACAAGTAGAACAGGATTGAAATACTTAAAATGTTTATCTTTTGGCAAATTAAAGTCATCAAAATTATAAAAATGTTTCCATCTTAACTAGTTCATTAATTATGAGCTCAAACGTACAACTATCTCTTTCCAGGTTTTCGTCCTTGTACCCTGGGGCTTTATAATTGCAGGTTACGAGAAAAATGTTATTTTGAGCTAATTGTACTTTTAATGTCAAGCATTCCAAATTTAAGTTATTTTCAATTATGTTAATATTGGGTAACTCGACAACATTTACTTCAATGCTATACTTAACTAAAATTCCGATACCATCCTAACCTTTATGTAGCCTGTCATGCCTGTAAAAATTAGTAATTAGTTTTTGTCAAATTATGTGCATTCAACTCAATCACCTGTGTATTATTAAATTACGTAATTACTTTAAAGAAATGGTGTAATCCTCCCTAATCGCTTGCCCTCCCTAACCGCTTGCCTGAGAAAACGTCTAGTTTAGGGATGTCAATGTCTGTATGTGTTTAGGGATGCCAATGTCTGTTAAGGGATGTCAATGGTATATGTAAACATGAAAACTAGTTTAACAACATTATTATTTTAGTTATTCTTTAATCTTTATTAATCTTGCATTTTTTTTTCCAGTGGATCTGATTGACATTTATAGTCTTATGGAGTTGCCTAAAACAATCCGCAAAACTGAAATTAACATCATTAGCAGCCCCGGTAAGTAGAATCTAATTTACCGTTACAGTATTAGTAGAAGATGCATAGTCACACGAATCATGTCATCAAGAATGTTTCCGATTGTTAATATTGTCTTTTACAGTTACAAAAATTTCACGGCCAAAACGACGGGTGAGAGGAGGTCTGCGCAGACGGCTACGACCACGACCCCGCCCAAGATCACAGTCACGAGCACGCTTACTTCCACCCAGAGTTCGTTCGATGAATTCACAAAAGAAAGGATCTAAGGCGATTGTTAAGGGTGGAAAAATTCACTTCGTGAAAAAACTGGGAAAACAAACTGCATACGGTGTTGCAGGTGGTGCCGGTTTCATAGCGCTTCAAGAATCAATTGATGCTATAAAACAAGCGGAAGGACCAGTGGCATCGAAAGCGGAAACGGAGATCATAATTGCAACTGAAGAGCAAATGAAAAATTATCTGAATGCAACTGGTAAATAAAATACATAAATTTGTTTTTAAAACTATAGAATAACTAAAATTAAGTAGTTGACTTCATTACTTGTTTTTACTAATGCAAATCTTTTTTTTCAGCTTCCGTTTCCCGTAAAAAGCGAAGCTTGCCCTTCAACGTTTCAGTTCCTCTCTCGCGTTCCAAAAGGAATGCACCATTGGCCATTGCACGAAAAATTATCCAATCATCTGGTAAGTCTGCAATTTATGCCATTGCAGGTGGGGCAGGGTTCATCGGTGTTCATGAGATAGCAAGTGCTATCAGAGAAGCCAGCAAAAATAAAGGGCGGCCACAAGTGTTGATAGTCACGGCCGAGAATTTGCAAGCATTCATGAACCGCGTTGATGACAGAAACAGAAAGGATAATCATGAAGAAGAGAAAATTTTTAAACGGTAATGTCATAAAAACTTAAAACAGGAAGAATTATTTGATAAACTTAAAAAACAAATTAAAAATACTATTTTTATTACAAATTTTAAGAAACAAAGTTTTAAAGAAAAAAATTAAATTGTTCTTAATAAAAATTAACATTTAAAAACTAAATCTTAAAAAATAGTATATTATAATTAAGTTAATAACTTAGGTTCGTTCTTTAATTGTTGCCTTTACAGTAAACGTCGTTCTGCAGAAGCGTCATTTGGATCAAAAATTTACAGAGCTTTAATGGACGACATGAAACAGGACTCTGAATTTCAATCGGAAGACATGAAAGTGTTCCAGAAAATCATTGGAGACCTTGACTGGTCGAAAACTTGCGAGACCATAACAGCTATCACCTTCTTGGTGGCACTTGGTGCAGTAATTACATTTACCTGTTTCAGGTATTTGGTCCGATTGACCATCGTTCAGGGTTAAATCAAAATGATGCATGAGGTGTAAATAATTTAATTCTTGCTTGTATTCCTTACCTTCGTTACAAGTCATTCTGATGTCTTTTTTCAGCTATTTGTTTTAAGTAATCACAATCGTAATGTCATCCATTTAGTGGTTGTTAAAATTGATTGATACGTTATGCATATTAAGCATTACATTTCATCATTAAAAACAATTGTATTTTCACATCACTTATATTAAAACCTCTTCTGACATTCACTTTATTTGAAATTTTGCTGGTTCTTTGCAGAATTGCATAATTATTTGGTTATGATGTCGACATAAATCCATTTTCTTGGCATAAATGGATTACCCCCATGATTTTCATCTCCACGAACTAAGACATGATGACTGAAATGGGCCAATTTTATCTCGCATTTTTGTTCAAATTTTAGGGTTGTATTGCATATTCAAATGCAATGTGTATTTGTAGTTTTTTGCAGCATAATACAAATAATGGGAGTGAAATAGAAACTATATGCACAAACCGCCATTTCCAAACAAAAACATTGCTAATTTTTTTTTAATTTGAAATTTTGTATTAAAAATATAAACCAGTATTCATCAAAAAACATTTAAGTGGATATAATAATGCATGTACTAGTGTTTTGAATGCATCGTTTACCGAATATAATTATTTTTGCCCTTTTTAGCTTTAAGTTCAATCTAATTTCACCATATTTGTTTTTTAAATTTTACTGCATATTTTGCATCCTATAATACAATATTTATTGCAAATTTTACAGCATATTTAGGCCCTTTTATTGCATAAAAATACTTACTGCTGACCTACCTTTGATGCCCTTATTTATAACCTTATCTTATTTTTAAATTACCTTTCTTTGGTAATGATATTCGTGATTAAAATAGTTCTTCGTTTTTAGTTTTTTATCAGTGATTCCATAAAAATTGATAGAGGTAACGGCTTCACCGAGTAAACTGAGCCATATTCTTTATTCTAAGATTTCAGCTACCGTTATGGAAGGTCAAGCAAAGTTGTTACGTTTCAGCTGTCACCGCCGTTGCCAGTGTGAACCTAGGGGTTATTATTGATTCCGTCCGACGTCAAATGGGCACGGGCTATTTGGGCACGGTCGTTTGGGCACCGTCATTTGGGCACCGTCATTTGGGCACCGTCAATTGGGCACCGTCATTTGGGCATGGGCACCTTCGGTCCACAACGGTAGCATCCAAACCAATGGCAGTGTCATTATGTTGGATTCGGTTATGGGTTAGGTTTGATTAGGTCAGGTTCGGTTGACCTTCGGTCAACTCTCCATGACCTAATCAACCGAATTCAACAAAACGGGGTCTAAGCCTCCGGCGGGGGACATAACAGCGATGGTTCACCTAACCTAACCTTAAAAACCTGCCTTCGGCAGCTCGGGACCAGAAAGGAGCTACACCAACTTTTTATTTTTATCCATGGAAACAAATATTTGTTTTCAGAAATGAGGCTCACAAGTCATTTACATTTATATATGGTCCGATTTCAAATGGTATTAAAAAATTGCTTATTTGAGGCGTTCGACTGAAATTCAGTCTTCTTATATATAAATTGGTAACAAATCGTTTTTAATTTTTTATTACGCTATATGTTTGCTCCATTTTGGATGCCACTTGCGAGTTACACGTAATTACATTGCAGCATTTGCTTCCTGGCTGCTTCACGAACGCTGCCAATTACTTGTTATTATATATGAAGCTGATAACTAAACGTTACAAGCGTGACGGACGGACAGACAGACGGACGGACGACTGGAGTATCCCATAATACCTTTCTGGTCTAAAACCTGCCTTCGGCAGCTCGGGACCGGAAAGATTTATCTGGAACTATAATAGCGAACATTTAAAAAAAATTCGTTGTAAGCGTTCATTTAGTTTCATCTTGAATTTTGTATTGCGCTTCAGGTAGATCGGGTTTACATATACACTGTGTTTCTTACAATTACTCATCCTTGCTCCCAATAACGCCAATTTTCATAAATACCGTGTTCTGTAGCATAGTGTATATATTTTTTCTTCTTCGACTTCCTACATATATAAGATGATATTAAGTTATTTTTTAAAAAGTATCTTTATAAACGTTCAGTTAGGAATAGGGATTCACTTCACATTTATTTGTTATTACAACCTTAATAAAGTCAATTGTTGGCTTCTGCTGCAGCGCATATATCAACGGCACCCGTTAAATCTGCCCGTTATTGATACAACAAATGACCGTTGGAATAACAGACTTTACAAAATGCAGATTCTGCCCGATTTTTAATACCAATTTCTGCGCCAAATAACAAAAAAGACCGTTAACTCCAGAATATGACCGACAATATCATACTTAAGGTTTTAATGAACCGTTTTAATCAAAACCAAAAAACTAAAGCAATACGAAAATTAATTGAACGTATACCAGAAATAAAAAAGTTTTAAGATATCATTATAGTCGTCTGTAGTACTAGATACAAAAAAGTATAAAAGGCCTGATTAAGGCCCTTCTCTTGTGGCCGGCTCCCGCTCAGTAGTGTCCACTGGGCTAAGTGCTTGCACTTTTCCCACAACTTAAAACACGAAGCACGTCCTTAATACGAATTTAAATGACACGTATGATATGTCTATGGAAAGCTAATGAACTGGTGAATCTAAAGCTCACAATTAGATTTAATTAATTCGACATTAAATATACAATAAAGGCATCTTTAAAAAACTATAAAATGTATACGGTAATTAAAGCTCACCAGTACATGATTTGTGTGCATGAGCTAAGGCCAGATATTTGTTATGTTGTACTAACATGGGTTTCACACAGTAGGTTAAAGTTTGGAAAAAATCGAATGGCTGGATTCTTAGATCAAACGTAAGTCAATAGTTAAGAAATAACTTTAGGTTTAACATTACTCCGGATAATTAATAATGATGTATAACTTTTGCAGGGGGCTGTGTGCATAAGTCAATGTAAAAATTTTGGTACGTTGTATTCGCATGGGTTTCACGTTGTTGCACACCATAGGTAATAGTTTAATCTAAATATCACCGCTAGAATTTTAGAGCTTTCTTAAATAGTTCAGTTTCAGATTTAACCCTATGCATGCAGTGTGCATGAGCCCTGGCCAAACCTATTGATTCGGTAATTTTTCCAGTTTATACTGTTTATGTGTGTCTAGTATCGGGCTATAATGATATTTAAAAACTATTTTATTTCTGGTATACTGTTTAATGAGCTTCGTATTGTTGTAATTATTTTGGTTTTGATTGAAACGGTTCATTAAAACCTAAGTATGATATTGTCGGACATATTCTGAAGTTAACGGTCTTTTTTAGTTATTTGGCGCAGAAATTGGTATTAAAAATCCTGCAGAATCTGTATTTTGTAAAGTCTATATATCATGAATTCCACATTTGGCAAAACTGTTACCCGATTTCTGTGTATTGACGTCATGGAAGAAAACGAGGAAACTCGTCTGTACAACCCAACATTTCAAATACGCATGTTGTATTTGTCAAACAAAATAGAAGTTGTGAGAAAAACAAATACAGAAATAGAAATAAATTACCATCACTTGATCCATTTAATCTATTGTACCATTCAGTATAGTTTGTTTAAAGAATACATTGAGTGTACCCATGAAACAATTGGATAGCAGATTTTAGTAATACCGGGGGGATGAGAATGATTCATCATGTAGTTCTGCAAATGTTTTCTCTCCATGTCATGTCAAAGGCAAGGACCATTGACCTGACTGTGTGTCATGCACGAGCTCCTCTTCTGCGCTTACTTGAAAACCTAGAGAAAAAAATATCGAATACTACTAATTTTTGCTAACCTGCGTATACGCACGCGTTATATTCAATCAGTATATAAAATGTGTACTATAAAATCAATTAGCATACCATTTTCTTCTGCAGCTTGGGCTTCCCCTGGATCGGCTACGTATAGACTAGCAACATGAAGCACCTCTGATTCTCATTAAACGTGTTCAAATTATTGCTCCGCAAATCTCCCAACATTTAAATACCCATAATCTTCACCAATGACCAACTAATTCACCGATGATTTCAGAAAAAAGAATATGGCTCAATTAACACAGAAATGTCTATTGTATGTCAGTTGCATTACCGTTTTAGGCCATTTCTGGCCTACTAGACCAACGTTGGCCATTTCTGAACAACTAGAGAGACCCTGGCCTTGATCAAGCGAAGTGCATATTCGGAGTCTAGAGACCAAGGGCTTTCCAACGACACTTCATATGGCATTGAACCTCTTTTGAGCTGTTGACCCAACTTAACCGCCAACAGCATTTTTATGACCTGCAACTATTACGAATTAATTCCTACTATATTATATAGGTACTATCACCATGCAAAATTTCATCAATATAGCGCGGACTTTTCTCGATGTTAAATTGAGCCATATTCTTTCTTGAACGTATATTGGTTCTTGGAATTTATCCTACACAAGCGCACCGGCAATATTTTTATTTGAACCTTTGTTCCGCTTCAGAGTATGTGAACTGTTCTGTTGCGATTGGAGACACCTGCTCTGGAAAGTTTTCTGACCTCCTCGTCAGCTTTGGTGGTCAATTTATTGGGCGTTTTGACCAATATGACTACACACAAAAATTTACACCCAAGAGGAGCCTTTGGGTAATGAAATATTCAATATTCAATATATTTCCAGATAAACTTTATGAATATGAAATGCTAAAGTTAGCTGACGGGATTATGTCAGGTAATTGCCCACCCTATTTTTTAAGATATCTAGATTATAAGGAAACTTATACATTACAGTATGTACACGGAAAAAAACCTACTGGCACGACTATTTCAATTTTTTGGGTCATAGTTTGGCACTTCGATCTTGACCTGAAACTTATTAGCTTAAAAGTTAATCCCAGCCTTCATTTTTACCTATTTTTGCTAATTTTACCTATACTTACGGTAAAATTAATGGTCAAATTGACGAACAAACACAGCAAAATATAGAATAGATTTCTTGGATAATCATTTTGTAAACCTGTTTAAAGCAGGGTTGGCACAAAAAACAGTTGATTTAAATTTGTTTTAAGCGGATCTTTTGTGTATTTTACTTGTAATGGACACATCATAAACGTAGTCTAAAAACCATTTCTGGAAGCAAAATTTATTAAAAAAGTAAAAAAAAAACGAATTAAAAAAAAACGACTTAAATAAAAATAAATCTAATTTTTTGTTTAAACTCGAGTTTTTGAGGCCTTTGACCAGAAAACTTGAAAAACTCGAGTTGGGTAGCTAGTTCCAAGTTTGGATGCCCTACTATGTAATGTACTCACTTTTCGTAATCACTTGCTCAAATTTCCGCGGAAAGAAAGCAAAATATATTCAAAAATTAGATATATGAAACCAAAAACAAACTATCAGAACAGAACTTTAAAGGGGCCCGCATAGACTTTCCTTTCTTCTAAATACTTTTAGACCAAAAGGGTATTATGGGATGATCCAGTCCGTCCGTCCGTCCGTCCGTCTGTCCGTCCCCCCTCACGGCTGCGCTTTTTTCAAACGTGTATTGTAACGCGGCTAACGGTGGAGAACGGAATCATATATTTAGTGGTGTTACAGGGAGCCAACAAGGCGCAGCAGTCAAACGGTATTAACTGATCCATGTAATAAAACCGGACAAAAGGTTCGAAGCATTTTTTTTTTTTAATTTCTTGCAAAATCAGCAAAAAAGTGCCAAAACTTCAACTTTTTGTTGCTTTTGGGTCACTTAAGTGTCACAGGGTCACCAGACTTGGGTCACCAATACTTTGTTTGGTTACATGGACCGAGGCGAACATTTTAAGCTATCAACCTCACATGTACCCCTTCCCAGTGAAGACTTATAGGCGAACAAACGGACGGAGTGACGGAGTGACGGAAACTGAAAAATATAGTATACAGTAGATAGGTCGTAGGAAACTACGCAGGATCCGTGTCTGACGGTTTGGGAATCAACGTGTGTTGATGTTTATAGTGATAAATATTTCTGTATTGATCTCACAGAGCTCTCATCTGTAGTTTGTACATTTGAGGGCGAATGATGAAACTGAAGAGGAGACACTATGAATAAATCTATTTTTTAAAATAATTGAATTGAATAGAATCCCGATACCGTTATTAATATCTTCACTTTCCTTCAGAATTTTGTGCCTGTTAACGTTAACAATATCAGGAGACCTACCAGACGCTGGTTGAAATTCTGGCAAAGAAGTACTGTAATTTACATAAAAAGTACTTTAGAATTGTAAAGTTCGCTCCATTCCGGAGTTAGGAAATATTTGATTCCTTTCCAAGCGCCGTCTAGTGTCGCGCCACGAATAAGTAACGTTATAAGAACGATGTAAGGAAA
>JAQFXY010001201.1:0-12013 GCA_034693865.1 Ceratophysella sigillata | reverse complement strand
TTTTAAGGCATTTTTAGGAATTTTTGTTCGGGTGCCAACTTGGCGTTGCCATCCTACAGGCCAGGTTCACACAGCGAGGCGCTTCATCGTGCCATCTAAGCTTTCTTTCTGTGTTTGCAATTGTTGAGCTGACAACTAGCCGTTTCATATTCAGTTAATTAGTGATGGTGCCTGGAGCTGTGAAATATCCAGCTTGCCTCCGCCTGATGGTAGGTGGGGGCCTATACGCTGGTTGGCTTCAGGGCTTTCTCCGTCCCAGTCCCCTGGTCTTGAGTCGGCTTTGGACCTCAAGGACCCACACCACTTCCTCCGCTCATGACGACGAGGATGCAGAGGATGAGCCAGATGAGACTTACCAAAGAGGTGAACATCTTATGTCATCTACTAATAATCATATTTCCTCTCGTCTAGGCTCCTGCATTTTTGCGCATCTAATTCATAGCGAGACTAAGCTAGACAATTGAGATTTCACCCTTGACCTTGACCTTTCTCTCTTCTTTATGGTAAACAACACGCAGGAACAGTTCCAATGACAATTAGGCTTTCATTTCATATTACATATTCGGTGTTTGATAATTATTTCAGATGTAAGTATCTATGTTATAGGAAAGAATATCGGCGTTGCAACTAAATATTGACCCAATCTGCATTTTCATACAAAATTAAATTAGTATTCGTATTTGTAAATAGATACGAGGCTGACACTTTCCATTGCAGGTTCAGGAACCCAAGCTTCTTGTTGATATTTATGCTTTACTATGTTACAGGTGGTTTCGATTTCGGTACTGAGAATGAGAGTGATGTGAGAGGATTTAGCAACTTACATTACATTCCGCTAAGCCCGGTTCAACGCACAATTCTGGCTGTTGGTTCAGGTCTTTCCTCATTTTTTGATCCTTCACGAGCAGGTAAGCTTTGTTTTTCGTCCCTACTAACTTACTCGTTTAATCAATATTTGAGAGCAGATAATAATCGTATCGTCAAATAAACGTTTAACTTATTCCATTTCTGTTTCCAATCAGACTCAATTGCCACTTTCGGAGAAGTTACAGCAGAGATTGCGCTTCGGTCGATGTTAAACAAAATGAAGAATGATCCAGAGGGAGCTGAAATCTTATCCGCACAACCCAGAATCAATACTAAGTCAATTGATGTGAACTTATTGTCCAAGTTACCGGCCGGCACCTTGGGAAAGGCTTACTACGACTTTCTGAGAGTCAATAATGTCACTCCAGACAGTAGGCTACCTGTAAGATTTATTCAAGATCCCGAACTAGCCTATGTGATGCAGAGGTACCGAGAGGTACATGACCTTATTCATACGGTCACGGGGCAGCCTACAAATATGCTGGGTGAGCTCCCGATTTAAGTTAAAATTTTCTGCAAAAATGGTTTACAGGCTTCGGTGTTCTGGCTTCGGGAAGTAAATGAATTCTTAAAGTTTAATCAATCCGTTCTTCAATCAATGTAACATAATTAGAAATCCTTCCTAATCCTAATTGAAATTAAATTAAATTATTTTCTGTTCAAATCACCAATTTAACATTCTGTTTCAGGTGAGGTCGTAGTGAAGTGGATCGAAGGGCTTCAAACTGGTCTTCCGATGTGTGTCACTGGAGGACTGTTCGGAGCAACACGACTCCGTCCCAAACAAAGGAAGAAATACATTTCAGCTCTTCTTCCGTGGGCCATCCAAGTTGGGCTCAAGTCTCGCCTCTTTCTCAACGTCTACTACGAACACCGATGGGAGGACTCCATTGTGGACCTGAGGAATCAGATTTCGCCCTTGTTAAATAATCCGCCGTCCGTGTAGTGTACTTCAATCGGCCGGTTTCTAGATATTCATTTATTCCTATTTAGACAAGGAAATTGTGTTAGTGCTTTTACGGTTACATGTGTTATGTTGGTATTTTCGAAATTTGTCAACTCCTAAATTGAACTGGGTGTTGAATTGTTTTGTATGATTTAACTAATTGTTTCGTCACGTCGGGGATTGCCTTCTTCCAAAAGAGGCTAATGGGAGGTGGGGGGGAGTGAGATAGTTCAAGCTGACGGGATTTCGTTTGATCTGTAACTTGTTATTTTTTACTTTATATGGAGTGTATTGCTGTTAAATTGGCGTCCATGAGGATGAGGAGACGTTTAGTAAGTAGATTGTTGGTTATTGTGGAGGTTATAAGTACACTCCAGATGTTGGAGGTTATGAAGTGAGATAATTCAAGCTGACGGGGTTTCGTTTGATCGGTAACTTGTTATTTGTTGCTTTCAATGGAGTGTTTTGCTGTTAAATTGGCGTCCATGAGGAGACGTTTAGTAAGTAGGTTGTTGGTTATTGTGGAGGTTATAAGTACACTCCAGATGTTGGAGGTTATGAAGTGAGATAATTCAAGCTGACGGGGTTTCGTTTGATCGGTAACTTGTTATTTGTTGCTTTCAATGGAGTGTTTTGCTGTTAAATTGGCGTCCATGAGGAGACGTTTAGTAAGTAGGTTGTTGGTTATTGTGGAGGTTATAAGTACACTCCAGATGTTGGAGGTTATGAAGTGAGATAATTCAAGCTGACGGGGTTTCGTTTGATCGGTAACTTGTTATTTTTTACTTTCAATGGAGTGATGTGCTGTTAAATTGGCGTCCATGAGGAGACGTTTAGTAAGTAGGTTGTTGGTTATTGTGGAGGTTATAAGTACACTCCAGATGTTGGAGGTTATGAAGTGAGATAATTCAAGCTGACGGGGTTTCGTTTGATCGGTAACTTGTTATTTTTTACTTTCAATGGAATGTCTTGCTGTTAAATTGGCGTCTATGAGGAGACGTTTAGGAAGTAGTTGGTTATTGTGGAGGTTATAAGTACACTTGCAGATGTTGGAGGTTATGAACCAAGTAAGGGTTTGGCTGTATGTGTGCTATGGTTACCGCATTTATCCCGCTGTTGAGGGTTAATTAGTTTACAGTTACTAGTTATACTACATTTGTTACCTTTAAGATCAGTTTTAACAGTTGCAAAGCTGAGAATTACATTGACGACTTTAGGAAGGTAGTAAACTTCTAGATGGGGAAGTTCTTTATAAGTCGAATCAAGCTTGGGTTCGGCTTAATCGGCACGGAGAGCCAAGTTAACTAAATTCTTACCCGGAATTGTAGATTAGTTCGCAGTTATTAATTACGTTGGTTTGTAGTTGCGATTTGTCTTTCGTTTACGATTTACGATCATTGTTTAATACTCGCCCATATAATGGGCTGTGGATTTTAGGAAGAAATCTACTATCGGTTGTGTGCCCGCAGAAATATTGTGGTTCTACAAAATTTTACGAACTTCGTGAAAGCTATGCACATAAACGTGTTAAATAAACCTGTTTTGTGCTAAATTGTTTACTGACTTCTTCACTCACTGTTTTCATAAAACATCATACAATGATAAGTCGCGGATTCACGTTAGAAAATGTATGGAGCACTTATCATATTTTAAATGAGCAAGGCAGTATAATACGGTATATCACGAAATTAGCACTATGATTTGCTCGAGTACCGTCTAGACGACTCTAAATATACTGTCCTTCCTCTTAGTAATCCTGCTCGATTTTAAGGTGGCACCCAATATGAAACTCTCACAAGGATGTGTCAGTAGGTAGTTATATATTTATTGAAGCAACAGCCTCCAGATGAGGCTAAATAATTTCAATTTTCAATTTCAAATAAGATTTATTCAAGAGTCTTTTCCGCTTCAACTTACAAATACACTACAAGTAATGGATCTGTAGTGTGACTAAAGTAGTCATAAATAACTAGAATGTCAACACACGCTGATCTCCCAGCCGTCGGACTCCCACACAAATAAAGTGCAGTCTAAGATCTACGAAACATAATAATTTGTACCAAGTCTATTCTAAAATATAATATTACTATAATTATACTATTTACTTATAATTAATACTATTATAAATACTTAGAATCAATTGTTGTATGGCCAGAAGGCAGAAGGTCTACCCAATTATGAGTGAAATATGTAAATATTGAATGAAAATATACGGCTTCCCATGGAGAAACTCTCCCGCGGATGCATGTCTGGCTCATGAAAAAGCTTAATAATTCACGATTTAATTAGTTCAGTCTTTCTATAGATAACGGAGAAAGCAGAGAACCTGAGAAGATTATTGCTGAGATGGTTCGTAGGAGATGCACACGTATTATCAAGTTTCTACATAGGAACGCTGACTGGAAGATCTTCACAATTAATTATATTTTATTTGTTATTCGATCTGTGTTTTGCATTGTATAGGTATTGGTTATTGGTAATGAACATTTAGTAGCGCATATGGTTTGCGCTGTTTCCATCGTTAAGATAACGCAGCTCCTGGATGATCGATTTTATTTGAGCCTTCTCCTAATAATATGTGGATGTGGATCGTAGACGTTAAAACGGGAACGCTTTATACCAATTCCCGTGTAAATGGCAAGCTAATTGAAGAACCCTTTCTACAAGTGGTCTGTTATACCTTCGTGCATGCCCCGACATCCTGTAATGATCTAAATTAGTGTATTCTATCTGAAAAACTTGAGAAACGCTAATCTAAAATTCAACTAAAACTAAGTAAGTAAAAAAAGGTATGTAGCATTCTGACCGAATTCGATTAAGTAACTATGAACCTTAAACTAAACAGTGACCACTAAGCTTTCGACCAATTCCGGTACAAACAGGTCGAATTTTCTCTTTGTAAATATAATTCAAGAAAAGTGTCGAATAGAAATGTAGTTATACGTACATTACATACCAATATGTACATGTGGATTTTGATTTGGCTGTAGGTCCGCGATTTTAACTTTTTTGTGCATTTTTACAAAATAATATTTACCTACTTAATACATAAGTCATAAGTGAAAGTGTGCAGTGGCGGTTCTCGTAAATGTACGACGTATGTTATAATACATATGTAATACTGTTTAATTTAATTTTCCCATATTCCTTCATAATTGCATAATAAGTAAAAGCTTGGGCTGAGAATCCGACTCGACGCGTAATGTGTGGCGCGAGATGTAGGTTAATAGAGATTGTCAAAGTCTCTATTGTGTCTATACAATCTCAGGTAATTACCCTCCCTTTTGCCCTTGCCACTTTGCAGAACCATTTCCGAGTAATTTACTCATTTCCTATTTCAGATTCTCTCCTTCATCTACGCCCTGTGCCTGCTTTCTGCCCAAGTCTATTCTTATTTCCGTTTTCTTCCCTTCCCCTCAATTTCCTATTGAGGTAGTCCAATTATTCCGACTCTGAATATTTGGCTTTCCTTTTGTCCGCGCAGGTGATTTTTTCCATATTTCCGCTTTCTATTCCAACTTTTCGCTTTGATAATCTACAGCTGCCGTGTTCACTTCTGTTTCTCCATATTCTATTTATTCTATTACTTTCTGGTTTCCGTCTAATCCGACCATAGCTTTCCATCCTTTCCTCCCATCAGTCTAATTTCCGAGTTATTTATTTGTGCAAAATAAGTGCATGTAACTACTTCTACATTGAACCAATTTATTTATTCATACTGTGCTTTCCCTTTCATGCTCAGTTTTACATTCGATTACTGCTGTCCGCGACGAACAAAATGTAACAAATGAGTGAGTTGACTTCTGTTAAATCTAAAACGAGGTAATTCTCAAATTCTCAATTGCAAACTAGAATACGTCAATATCAAATTGTCTTATAGGCGAACGTTGGTAATTAAACCACTACTGGCAAACCTGTTGATATGCACAAGTCGGCTCTCAGACGCAGCGTTTTTATTTATATAACGAAGATATGACAATGACATTGGAACTCATTCAGTCATGACAAACGTGGACGGCCACGGGAGTCTTGTTCTAGTCAGGGTGAAAAACATGTTGGTTCAAATCCTGCTTAATTTTGTCTGTAAGGGTTTTGGCCAATTATTGGACAATAAATACATGATGATGATGAAATTGTGCTTAATTTTCTATCTACTGCATATTGCTTCCTCCGATTTTGTGTTTTTGGGACTGCTTTGGAACTTATTTTAAGAAATAATGAATTTTTGGGAATAATTACATGCTGTACTACGTCATATTAGATTTTTGGTATAGCTATTTGCGTTTGGCGCAACGCCTGTTGTGAATTCGGGATCAGAGGTTTAAAATGAAAACGAAATAGATTACAACTACATACGGAAAACTGATCCTAATTTGACTTCAGTTCACATGAATTAAGGTGAACCGACTATGACTAAACATAGTTTAAGCTAGCCTTGGCCTGGAACTAACAAATAATTACATGAATAAATTAGGCCGAGAAATTGATCCCCAAATATTTTGTTTAGTCTAACTACATACTATGCAATACTTTTGCTTGATGAGAAAGTGGCTCTTATCGAAGAATAGATGGATCCAATCAGAAAGAAGAAATTGGTTCAATCAGTGCCTTCGTATTTTGAGCACATCATCCAGCATAAGTGAAAGCAGTGAAAGAGATACGAGGAATTTGTTCGTGCGTAAGCATGGTTCCAAGAACTGAGTTCTGGCAATGCTTTCCTCAACTCAACTCCGCCGTTGACTTTCTCTGCGTCTCAGTTGAGTTTTAGGAAATGTATAGAGGGCAGATTTTCTCTGAATTTTCCCAACCGCTTCCTTCCCGACTTTTACATGTCTTCTTTTCCTAGACGAGCTTTATAAGTATGTAGCTAAATAGCACAGAGAGACTAGAGACTACAGTAGTAGTGGGCTGCATGTGAGCCCAGCTTAGTAGCGAATTAAGTAAAAACCTGGATTCGTGACAAGATGAGTTGGACATTTTAAGTTGGTTTTGGTTCTTGTACAAGTAGCTACGTAGGTAGATAGGGGAGGCCCGTGTAATCGGTGTAACGGGCCTGCACGCACACTAATTTCTTATTCTCTCATTGCATGTTCCTCCATATTAGTAGTCTTATTTCAATTCCAACTTGGTTAGTACTTTTGAGTACGTGCTCTTGTCTTGTGTGAATAATTAATTGCGGGAATAAAGGATGGCCTGGGATACTCCCAGCAACTTCCTCGCATGTGTTTCCAAATACCTGAAAAGCCTGTTTAATCACAACAGGCCTTTACAATACTTTTTCCAGTCTAGACTCTGAGCACAGAAGCCGGGCTTAGCGGGTGGAAAAAGAATAGGAGCCGAATAAATCTTTCTAGTTAGTTCTCGTGTGTGTGTGTGATTGAATAATGTTTATTTCAAAGCGAGCATGCTAGAAATCTGGAGAATGTTCACAGTGGGTTCAGAAAGTGATACATAATGCTGTAGTAGAAGTTGGGCAGGTATATTGCTCCGTGCAGCCGATTCGGGAGAGTGAGGTCATAATTTTTGATTTCCCTCAAACTTGCCATTCCTCGGCTTGAATGTGAAAGGACTTGCTGAGCTTGGGGCCTATCAACCTCAATGATCAATAACAACGCCAGGTTCCCTCAGAAGCCCATCGCTCGCTAGTCCGGCTACACACTTATTCATACTATGTATGTATTTTATTCACTTCATTGACACGCTCATTGGTATGAAAATAATATTAGACTCCTTTGATTTTATTTCAGTGTTTCAGAAGCATTGAAACTCAAAACTTGAGCTCAGGTATTCGTGATGCTTTGATTTTCTTTACGTTATTAATTCAATTTGTAATAATTATTCAATTCAGACTTTCCAGATCTATCATGTCAGTGGATCGTCCTAATTACGTAAATATGCTTAAAAAGTATAGTTAGATTGCTTATCTCTGCTGCAGGCCAGGATTTAATTACGTGATGCGCACTGGTTATCCAAAAACATCGTTTGTTCATATTTTGCAATACCCTGATATTTTGTCAAACAGTGTGACCTGTTTGCTATGAGTAGAATAAATATAAGCCAAAAATGTGCGAGCCTAAAATTAGTCCCATAAAACGAGCCGCCATAATCCAGGAATTTGACCACTTTCCAACCTAATAAGTTTATGTTCCGTTTTGAAGTTTGGTAAACGACCTCAAGGCTCAAAGTGAAAAATAGAGTCTGTGATAGGAGAACTGAAGATGAAATGAATTATTGAACCATTAAACGTGTTTCCAGCTACATCTACATTAATGAATTTTTAATTCTACAGTGTATTCATACGTATACGCAGGGCCAATTGAGGCAGGATCCTTTCCCAGTGTATGATTCACGGGTTTCTAGTAAGATATACCAGCTACACGTGGTAGAAAGGGTCAAAACTTCCTAGAAAAAAGACAATATTAGATCCAAGCTAGCCTAGGGAATGATTAACACTAATTTGCACTTTCTTTTGTTTTGGTTCTTATTTCGCAGCTTAAGCGGTGGAGTGTAAATTCCAGCTAAAGACTTGCAATGAATTCAGGGTCAGCTCAGGCTATTCCACATGTTCAAATTATTAATTACGTAACATTATTATCATTCCAATCTTGGTTGAATAAAAAAAAGTCGTGTCTATTATTATTTGGCTCTTAGGACATGCTTGGCGGCCGTACGGTGTGAAAGTTGAGTGAGATAGTGGTAAGGAAAAGGAGCTCTTTCTCCGCCTTTCCCTTCCGTTGCTGGCTGGGATATAAATATTAAATGTATTTAGAGTGACATGAATGAGTCACTCTTCTGATTTGTGACTCCAAATGCTCCGTTACTCACTTGAGCCGACTCCAGCTCCTTTCTACCTTTCTCCTGGCTGCCTTTCTGCTTGGAAAATGAAAAAGTGCTCTTGAAGAAGAGCAAGAAGTGGAATATGTGAAATGTCACGTCAGGAGGAAATGACTCTTTCAACTCCATTTTCCTTTCAATAGCTTCCCAAAAAAACTTGCATTCTTCTCCGCTTTCTTTCTCCCGTTTCTTACAAGGGAGAGGCACATACCGGGATGGAACAGTTAAATCAAAGCAGAAATAAGAAAAATAAAACTTTTGACGTTTCACCCAAAAACAACATTTTCCTCTTGTAAGCCTCAATCTTGGTTATAGAATCTTTGTGCATCATGCATCACTCAAAGCCTTAGACCTCCTGCTTTGAATGCCTCGAGCTACTACAGTTTCAGCTTACGCACTTTCAATATTCTAAATCTAAATTATTAACACTCACAAATTGGTGGAAGTGTAGAGCGTACTTACTTAGAGCTACTGATTCTATTGTCGAGAGATTATCCGATTTAAGTAATTTAAGTAGTTTTCATTAATACCTGTAATTTCAAACTAGTGTGTTGAGTACACAGGAGCTTTGGCGTGGGTCGAGTTGACAGTGCAAATGGGTTTCCGATGCCTCTTCTGCTCTGAACAGAAGTTGAGCTGGAAGATAGGATTAGCCTGAGGTTGTGGTTTGATGAATGTTTCCAATGTGCTCATCCTATTCGTTTTCTATCGGCCAAGTAAATATTTAGAAACAGAAGGTTGAAATGTAACACCTACTCCAAATAAAAGATAAACTAATTTGATTTAGCCTATTCAATACATTGCTCTCTTGGGGTCGTCAATGTAAAATTCGGGTCAGTAGAATTTAGCACATAAATAGAAACAGCGACATCATGGGCCAGCTTGTTATTGCTTCTTTCTCGAATCATTCGTCATTATTTCCGACCTTTCCCCGTACATTTATAAACGCTCTAGCACTTTTAGCGTTTAGTTTTGTAGGGCAGAAACAGTTCTAATTTGGTACCATCAAACAATGAAATGAGACACTCAAAACTCTGTTGCGTCACTTGTCTCACGCCAATCCCAATAATTCAATCCAGAGTTCCACATATCTAGTGTACCTTAGACAACGTCAGTATTTTTTACTAAGTTGATGTACAGATGACAGTAGAGTAGATGTTCATATAATGATGAAGCAAAGCATTCTAAAATGGTCAATTCCGAACTGAACTCTGTGATCTTGAGGGTAGAATAATCTAAGCCGAGCAAGCGATGCTATGTGTATCCATCCATCAATCCATCAACATTCTATTTTTTAATAATATGAGGTAGTATGACATTATCTAGACGTAAAGCCATAGTTCCACAAGACCAACATTAAAGCTTCGTGAAGCTGTGATCGGCTGCACGTCCCAAGTTCTGTTTGGTCGCCTGCAATTGAACAAAATTTTAGATTTAAGTATACAGCCCGCTAACGATCAGGATTTTGATGGTACTAGACAAACAAGGTGTATTTGGCTGTGTTTCGGGACTAGCTTCTGTATTGTCAACAGGAGGAATTGTGTGTGGAATGTTGAGTAAGATATTTGGAAAGCAAGCGGTTTGAATCTGGAATAACGGAAGAGGCTAGAGAATGAATGGGAAGTTGGAGGTGTTGTTGAGAGAGAGAAAAGGCGGATTGAGCGGAATACAGATGAGTGAGCTTTGGAGACAATATGCTAATAATTAGTTTAGACTCTGTGAGGAAGGTAAGGCAAAGTAATTATTCGTTTTGAATCCGCTCCCACACTTCACGCCAACTCCTTTGTTTCCATGCAAAACTTATTCATCATCCCTATCATGCTCTACGCCGTTTTCAGTTCTGCTCACTCAAGCTCTCACTAGAAATCCATTTGGTGGTAGGATTGTATAAAAAACATAATAAAAGTTCTCATATTTCTCCATTGATGTGGTTACAAGTCTGGCTTACTGCCATCCACAGAGACAGCTATATTGCTATTCCAACTCCAATAAGTATCTCTCTCTCCTCCAACCCAATATCTTGTCGTCTCACCATCTTATCTTTCAACTTCCTCCATTTTAGCTTGCACACAAACTTTGTATTCAGGGTTTCGACTTTCGACCACTTTGCAACCTTTCTGCCGGTATTTACCAAAAAGTGGCATAATGTGGTATAAATGGCAGAAACTGGTAGAAACTGGTAAAAACCTTGTTTTTACGGTAAAATTCAAACACGAAGTACTTTAACTGTACTTGTGATTGGAATTACTGGTTATGTCTTATTGAGTAATTATTTCTCGATATATGCGAATTAGCTGTTCCTTCATCTTAGACGTCAAGTGTCATCCTCAGTTTAGTGTTTCAATTCACCTCATGTTATTGAAATCCCTCCATAGTTTACGGTTTACAGTTGACTTGACAGTTTACGGTTGCAGTACAGCTGACAGTGAACAGTTGACGTTGATAGTGGACAGTTGACAGATGCAATTTTACCGCTCTAAAAATCTCAAGTTTCTCAAGTCGCTATGTTTTGTTTAATGTTGTAGTTGTAAATGTTTTCCAATATTTTATTTTAATTTTTTTAATTTTAATTTTGGGTGAAAATAGTTTCTACCGGTTTCTACCACTGAGGTGAGGTGGTAAAACCCATAAAAACCACTGTTCCTGTTTGTATTTGTATTGAAAACTTAGGACGAGTTACGCATTACGCATCTTCACCTCAGGACTCTTTATTTCACATTTATTCTGTGCTGCAAGCTGCAAAGTGTGATGCAAAAAATCGAACCCACCCCGTTCTTATGGCAAGCATTACTCCTTAAATGTGTTCCAATTTTTAGCTTATTTCATTCAAAGAATTAAAATTAATGAGACACCGTTGTGGTTTTTCCATACACTCTTTTCGAAATAATTTTCGCATGGATGTTCAAACTAAGCCCAAAAGTATCAATTTTGGCCCGTACGTGCATATTCATAATTCATATAGCGTAGTGGTGCTAGTGATTCTGTATTAGACCATTGGTTAGGGCCAATTAATTAAAACTTATACATTTTTAATGAGACCTCAGGTGCGGTTTCGTATCTGTTCCTTACGAAAACAAGCTTTGTCACTCATCAGCATATTATTAATACATTCTAACATTACTGCATAGAGTGAAACAATTATAATAAACGCGCTAGCTAATTAAAGTACGGAGAGAAAACACAGCGAGAGATGTAGAAGCTAGTTAATAATAATCCTGCTGAGTTTAGGTCGTGGATGGGTTTTGAGAAAGAATTATTATTTATCATGCAATGGTAAATACGAGCTTATTACCAGGGCTGGGCAAAATACATGTATTTTGAAAATACGTATTTGAAAATACGTATTTTAAATACATTTTTGAGCAA